>CABHPR010134678.1:16876-45447 GCA_902168415.1 Peromyscus melanophrys | reverse complement strand
AACCATGTGGCAGCATATAGATGAATAGGAATGGGTTGAGTTAACTTGAAAGAGCTAGCTAATATAAGCTAAAGTCATAAACCATACAGTTTGTAATTAATATAAGCCCCTGAATGATTATTTTATATGTGACTGTGGGACAATGGGTAGGATTGATTCATCCCCACATTAGGGTTGGGCAGGACCAGAAAAACTTCTGGCTACATTTGAACCCCAATGTTTTATCAAGAATTTCCACCCAAAACCTGAGAAAGCTTTAAAAAAAAAGGTTCTAAAACAAAGTGAAAAGCAGCTCCCTAGTTGTGTCTCTCAGGCAAGCCATAATACAAAGATGCCTCAGCATGGAGGCTTGAGCTACAGTATGTAGCTCAAGTATGTTCAGTATGTTCAGGGCATGTGGGCTTGACATACAGCATGGCAGATTCCCACCACAGTACACAGAGATGTCTCCAAGCCATGCAGTGCACTGCGTGGTGGATTTAGCTTTTGCTAGTACAGACAAAAAAGGGGGTTTCTGGGCTGCACACTGCTTGATTCACAAATATAGAATAGATGATAGAATATTTTCTTTAATTTTACCAAATACAAATAGATTAGATACTGTAACTCTTTCTTGATAACTTTTGTTATATAAAACTTTACTGTTAAAGTTAAAACTCTCCTTGTTGACTAGACAATAAAGGGGAAGTGCTGTGGGACATCTTTCTTTATGCTGTGAATATTTGTTGCTACCATTTGTTAATACATAAATCTGCATTGGCCTATGGCAGGGCAGAATGGAGCCAGATGGGAAATCCAAGTGAGAGAGAGAAGAAAAGTTGCGTCAGAGCAGATGCTGTGAGCTGCTGCCAGGAGAAGCAAGATGTGAGAGAATAAGTAATTCCACAAAGCCATGCAGCAACATGTGGATTAATAGGAATCGGTTGAGTTAGGTTGAACGAGCTAGCTAATATAAGCTAAAGCCATAGTCCATAATATTGTAAATAAATAATCTTGAGTGATTATTTTGTAAGTAGCTGTGTAGATGTAACCAACCATCTTTTTAAATAAGAAACACAGAGCCAATGTAAAGATAAAAGCCCAAGAGGTCAGAGCTAAGAGCCTTACCCGTCTGCTGCAGCTAGCCTCTTCAGCCAAGAGACCTCCCTGAAAAGGAGCTACTTCCTGTCTGTTTGTCTTTAAATAGACTCTGTGTTCTGTCTTCCCATTGATTGTAAACCCAACCACATGACTGCCTCATCACTGCTTGTCTGTACAGACCTCCAGACACACATTGGAGCATGTGTCTCCAATGCTGGCTGTATCTTTGAACACACAGAGATCTACCTAGTTCTGCCTACCAAGTGCTGGGATTAAAGGCGTGTGCATCCTTCAGCAAATCCTACCAGCGTGCACCACCACAACCGGCTTTTGCTATGGCTTGCTAATAGCTCTGACCCCTAGGAAACTTTATTTATTAACATACAAATAAAATCACATTTCAGTACAAATAAAATACCACTATAGAGCTGTAGGACCATGGGTGGGAGAAATTCATCCCAATTGCAGGGCCAGGAAGGAAGAGAGAAACTTCCACCTACTTACACAATGCAATATGAAGCATACAACAATACATCTTTTCTGAGTGACTGATCCCACTTCCAAAGTCTCTTTATCTGGGACATATGCTATAGGGGGCAGCCAATGCCTGAGATATGGCTGTGTAATTCCATGTGTTTCCCCCCAATTATCATCTCACCTGTGAAGACAGCAAGTATGCAGCTATGTGGAGCGTATTGTAGGGACCAGCTGACCTGTCCAAGAGTACCTGAATAGGGGAGTGAAGATTAAGAAAGAAAAAGACAAAACAAAGAAGCTATAATCAGGAGGGCTCTCAGTGAATACTGCAGCAGCCTCAAATTTATTTATCCGAGAATTTTATACCCAAAACAAGGGAGGGGGGGAAGACTGTCTTACCATGGATCAAGGAACAAACAAGCATAAACACCTCTTTAATTATCAAAACGTTTAGTAACCACACTTTTGACCAAACACCCAGTTACTTGGCCTTGATGAGCAAGACATCTAGTAACCAGTTCTTTGGCCAAACATCCTGTTATTCAGCCTTGAGGAGCAAAGCCAAACTTTAACTCTCTGAACTTAAATCAAGATGGAATCAAGCCACAAGCTGGAGTCCCTGTGGTCTCACAATTCCCCCGTTTATTTTCTAAGGGTGCCCTGAACCCCTCAGATGACTGTTCCTGTTTTAGGTTGCCTTTTTCAACTAACCAGTCTTATCCATCTTAGTCTCATAAATTCCATCATTCATTCACTGCTTAAGCAGTAAAATGGTAAAAAGTACTTATCTGTCTTTAACTACCAGCATCTAGAAAATTTCAAGGGAGGGTGCAGAGCTTAACTCCATGAGCTCTGAACCAACTTTCCACCAAGAGGTCATAAATAACTTGATAATAATAGACAAGCAAATAATGCCTAGCAATACACATGTTCCTAAGGCTGCAATACACTCTAATAAGGGAGTAAAGGATGACTAAGATGGAATGACCTTTTTAAATTTGTCAAGGATGTCTTTCGCAGTTTTAGCTGCATCAAAATCCAACATTTCCTTTTTAACCACATCAAATCTAAGGACTCAAAAGCATCACACCAAATTCCTCTCAGGTAAGCTCTAACCTTTTTCCATCCAGTAACACGTGTATTATGAAAAGAAGAGGTTACAAACAATAATGGAATAATACCATAATTCTAGTATGATTATTAAAAATGGACACACAATTGGTTAATTACAATTCTCATAACTTACATTAAAAAGAGGGTGCATTAACACAAGCTTATACTGATCTATTCAAGAGACAAGAAAATGTGTCTTTTTGTTGTTGGTGTGTTAGGAGTAACTCCATAATTCTGAACGTTTTTATTTTCCCTCTTCTAAAATCCAATGCATCACTGCCTCCGGCTTCCAAAGATAACTTTGAGCTGCTCCAGTCCCCAAGTACTAAATACCAGCATCAAAATTTTAATCCAACTCTTTCTCATCATTTTGGAGGGCCTCTCCAGTACCTTCTAATTTAGTTTCCTGACCAGTTTGGCACATATCTGAAATCCAGTGACACTATATTGAAGAGAGGAATCAGCCACACATCACCTTCACAATAGTGTTGGATTGCTCCAATAAGTGTCTTTCCCACAGTGGGGAAATCTCTGAGACACTTGTTTTCAGGCCTTCTATTTCCTTTTGAAAGAGTTAAACATGAGAAAGAGGAACGAGCACCAGTCTCAGACCCCCAAACCCTCAGTCTCAACAGAACTTTAGAAAGAGGAACGACCACCAGCCTCAGTCCTCCAAACCATTAGCATCAGCAGAAATATTCTTGTGATATATCTTGTGGCATCCTGTAGCCTCAGCAGAATAATCTTGTGACATTATCTGGGTCTAGCAGAATATCCTGTGGCTATTCTAGGAAGAAAAACAGCCCCCTTGGAAAGTCCCCATTGCTGTACTCCCCCTCCCCGGTACTTATTTTTAAACTAGCCAATTATGTATTGCCCCGAATGCTATGTTAATTTTGTGGTTTTCGCCTTTAAAAGATGCCTGCAATTAATGTTTGGAGCTCCTCTCACTGAACAGTGCTCAGAGCCCGCTTACGCAAACAATCAAAATAAAGTCTTGTGATTGCATCAACTGGTCTGGAGTCTCGGTTTCTGGGGCGCCCACCTGAGAGTTTAGTGCCCTGAGTCTGGGATCTATCACTTTTGGCAAAAAAAGATGAACACTATACTGGCAAAGTGACCTCCTTGTCCCCAGATATATGTGTATGTAAATGGCCAAACACCCAGTCACAGGTTTATTTTAGAAAAATGGCCGGGCGTTGGTGGTGCACGCCTTTAATCCCAGAACTCGGGAGGCAGAGGCAGGCGGATCTCTGTGAGTTCGAGGCCAGCCTGGACTACCAAGTGAGCTCCAGGAAAGACACAAAGCTACACAGAGAAACCCTGTCTCAAAAAACCAAAAAAAAAAAGAAAGAAAAATGGATAGGCTTTCTCAGCTGGACCTAGAATAATTAAAACTCACAGCGGTCTGGAAGTTTGTGTAGCATGTCTATCAAGAAGGTGAGAATCATTAACCATAACCATAATCTCCTTCCTTTTCCAGACTAGAGGATGAAATATTGGAGGATCAGGAACATGGGTTCAGTAAATCTCACTCCAGCCCCTCTGGGAAAGCATCAGCAAATACAAGATCATCCGGACGGGCATTCCTCTCTTCTGTACACCACCCAAAATGCTGAGGCAGCCATCTAGCTTCATTTTCTTCCTGTGAAAAAACGCAAACATGCCCTCAACCCATATCAAAAGAGGGTTATGTCCCTTCCACAACCCAGTGCAAAGGTCTTTCCATTTTACCTGAGCAAAAGTTGTTCAAATGCCATCATGCCAAAATCTATATGTGGCAGACTGCTCATGGACATCCATTTTCAAAATATTTAAAATAAAGACAGAATAATTGAATGCATTATATTGTGATTGAGGATATAAGTACCCTTTTTTATTTTTTGAAGATGGATCTTGAGACTGCCATGGGCTCATTCAACAATACCTTGTCCTTTAGGATTATAAGGAATGACTGTGTTATGCTCAGTTTTCCATTGGGAAAAAAAACTGCTGAAATGCTTTACTGATATATCCCAAAACATTATCTGTTTTTATAATTTTAGGAATGCCCATATATGAAAAATATTTTAAGCAATGAGCTATCCCATGCTTGGTAGCTTCCCAATTTGCCCAATAGCCATCAAAAACCCTGAATAGGTATTGACTGTCAAATGCACATAAATTCAACTACCGCATTCTGCAACATGAGTAACATCCATTTGCCATAAATGATTGGGAAGACAGTCTCAAGGATTTATCCTTAAGTAAGACACAGGCAAATACTGTGGACACACATCACATTGTTTAACAATCTGACTAGCAACTTCCCTGGCAAGGCCAAATTGTTTTCTTAAACTTCTGCTATTCTGATAGTGAAGGACATGTGACTGTTGAGCCAATTCTACCTGGGAAAAGGTGACCATCTGATACATTTATCACCTGATGTATTATCATCAGCTAGAGGGGTAAGACGATTGTAATGAGCCCGAATATGAACCACAAAGCATGACAGCTTTCTTTGATAAATGGCATCTCGAATTTGCTGAAATAACATCCTAACATGACCATTAGCAGTCCCAATGCAGGAAACAGTCTCTATAAATTGAAGGGCTCAAAAATATAATGACAATCAGTATACAAATTAAATGAGCTATTTACAAAAAAAAAAAAAAAAAAAACTGGAAAACCATAGTCAAAGCTCAAAATTCTACTACCTGAGCTGAAGCTGGAGCTGTTTGTACTGCATAACCTTTACCATTAATGACATAAGCAACTCTTCCTTTGAAGTAACCATCAGTAAAAACCAGCATAGCATCTTTTATGGGATCTTTTATCACAACTTTAGGAAATATAAAGGAATGCATTTGGGCAAATTGAAACAATCAATCAACTGGAAAATAATTATCAATTTGGCTCCAAAACTGAGCAAAAGTAATTGCCCAAAAATCATTATATTAAAATAAGCAATCAGCTTATTGTTTAGTAAAAGGAATATTGATCACACTTGGTTCTCTCCATTCACCTGAGTGTCCTTCATGAAGCTCCCCCCCCCCCCCCCCCCCCCGTTTTCAGATCCCCTGTTTGGGCACCACATGTCAGGACCAACTGACCTGTCCAAGAGTACCTGAAAGGGGGAGTATAGATTAAGGAAAAAAAAGACAAGAAACAGAAGATAGAATTGTGAGGGCTCTCAATGAATACAGCAGTAGCCCCGAATTTATTTTGCAAAGCATTTTTATACACAAAGGAGGGGGTGGCAAAACACCCTCTCACCATGGTTCAAGGAACAAACAAGCCTAAACATCTCCTTAGTATCAAAACATCTAGTAACCACATCTTTGTCCAAACATCCTGTTATTCAGCCTTGAGGAGCAAAGACAAGCTTGAACTATCTGACCTTAAGTCAAGATGGAATCAAACCACAAGCTGGAGTCAGCGTGGCTCCCACAACATGTCCTTATGTTTCTCTCAGTTTCCTCAGGATCTGTTGTAAAGTCATCTCTTTCATATCTAGCTTCATTAATTTAGACATTCTCTCTCATTTTGTTGACTAATTTGTCTAAGGCCTTGTCATCTTCTTAATTTCTTTGAGGAAACAACCTTTCATTTCTTTTATTCTTCATTTGGTTTATGCTGTTGCTGTTTGTTTCTATCTCATTGATTTCCACCTTGATTTTCACAGCTTTGATTTGTAGCCCTCTTATTTCCTTTTGTCTACCATTTTCAAGTATTGTTTTTCTAGAGATTTAAAGTGTGTAAT
This sequence comes from Peromyscus melanophrys, assembly GCA_902168415.1. NCBI lineage: Eukaryota > Metazoa > Chordata > Mammalia > Rodentia > Cricetidae > Peromyscus > Peromyscus melanophrys. Next base: position 39,035 of record CABHPR010134678.1, on the reverse strand, counting down.
GAAGCTAATAATAAGAAATCACTCCAGTATTTTTATGTAGGCATTCAGTGCTTTGAACTTGCCTCTTAGAACTGCCTCATTGTGTGCCATACTTTGGATACACTGTGTTTTTATTTTCATTGGTTGGTTTTATTTTTATTGCTTGGTTTCTGTCTTGATCCATTGTTCATTCAGTAGTGAGTTGTTCAACTTCCATGAGTTTGTATATTTCCTGTTCGTATTGTTGATATCCAACTTTAATTCATAGTGGTGGGACAGCGTCCAGGGTATTATTTTAATTTTCTTATAACTGTGGAGACTTGTTTATTCCTCGTTTGTGTTCAGTTTTGGAAGAAACTTTGTGAATTCTTGGAAAAAGGAATATTATTTAGTGTTTGGTTGTTATATTCCATAGATATCTGTCATGTCTATTTGATTCATGATGTTATCTAACTCCAGTGTTTCTTTGTTTAGATTATGTCTGGTAGACCAGCCTATTTGTGTGATTAGGGTATTAACATCACCTAGTATCACTGTGTTTGTATCAATATGTGATTTTAGCAGCAGTACTGTTCCTTTTACAAACTTTTGTGCCTGGAATTTGGTGCATACATGCTTAAAATTGTTAGAAGTTTTCACTATATTTTCCCTTTGATTATTATGTAATATCCTTCTCAACCTATTCTGTTTAGTTTGGGCTTGAAATTTATTTTATCATATAATATAAAAATAGCAATGCCTGTTTTCATCTTAGATTCATTTCCTTGTAATATTTTATAATCTTTTTAAAGTATGCAATGACTGACCTTGATTTGTGAAGTGTGTATATTGGAAGCATCAGAAAAATGCACCTTGTTTTTTACTCAATGTGTAATTCAGTATAGGATGTTAGTAGAATGTTAGGCTCCCCTGTCCCATATTTAAAATGAATAAATTATTATTTTCAACATGTTTCTAAAACAAAAAATGTCTATACTGTGAGAAATTTCTGTCTCATTTGTTACTATTAGATTAAAGCTGAGAGTAAGAAGAATTATCTCCAAACATCATTGTCATTCAAGTATAAATTAATTTATTCCATTGTTTTTATTAGAGGACAACTTTTTTTTACTCTCTATTGATTTTATTGTAAAGATTCACCTTTGCTAAAGCATCTTTATTCTTTGGAGGGGGTTAGCCTTAACATAAGTTCCCTTGGCTAACATATTTGGTGTTCTCTCTCTCTCTCTCTCTCTCTCTCTCTCTCTCTCTCTCTCTCTCTCTCTCTCTCATTTTACATACCAACCACAGACCCTAGTCTCTTCCCTACTTCTGCTCCACCCCTGCCTTTCCCCCTCCCCAACCCACCTCCAAGAGGATAAGTTCATCCCCTCGTCCAATAATTTAAGTTCTCCCATGGGAAGACAGCTAAATCTGGTACATTTGGTTAAGGCAGACCCAAGCCATTTCTGGCTGCATCAGGGTGAGCAGGGTGTCCTACCACAGGCAATGGGTTCCAGAAAGCCAATTCCTGCACCAGGGATAGATCTTGATCACACTGCCAGTGTCCCCTCAAACAGACCCAGCTACACAATCAGCAGAAGGTCTACTCTGGTTCAATGCAGGATCCACAGCTGTAGAAGACAACTCTTTTTAAGAAAGAGTTTGATGTGAATTGCAGGACAATTAATTTCACAACATATTTAATTGCTTAGTATGGAAAGCTAAAGAACAACATTAAAAATATAGAAGATATAAATCAACTTTAAATGCCAACTAATAGAACTGCATTGTTATTTTTCATATTATAGTGAAATTACATCATTTTTTCCCTTCACTTGTCTCTGACTAAATGATTCTGAATACCTATTCTTTCTCTATTACAAACTCATGGAATTTTTTTAAAGTTGTTATTACATATATACATTCAAATATCTGTGAGTACATATTAGGAATATAAATGTATGTGAAATTCCTATACATAATATATACATTATATAATATATAACCTGTACATATAATTTCAATTATAACATATAAATTATGTAGTGTATGATTCATGTATATGAATACATATAAATATACAGTCCTAAATTGTATATGAATATCATGTATAACAAATCATTTAGTGTGCTCTGCCTCATGGAAGACTTTTTCTTCCTCTGTCAGCTTTACTTTGTTCCCTGTAATCCTTGTATCGTTGAGGTCTAATGAGATTTGCCATTCACATATGCATGCCTATTGTTCTGTTCCCAGTTCTGCTCATATTTATGAAGTCATGTTGATGAGACATTATGTGTCTTTATGGACAATGTATAACATTTCTAAGAGACATAATCTCACAGCAAACTCGCAGTTCCTCAGGCACTTAGATTCTTTCTGTCCCATCTTCATCAATGAAACCTGAACCTTAGAGGAGTATTTACTGTAAATGTATCAATTGGAACTGGGACTCACAATTATTCAATTTGATTGCTTGTGGCTTTGTATAATTGTATGCATCTGTTTCAATCTGACATATCCTTAAAAAGATCTGAAGTACAGACTTAACTGTATGTATGAGAACAAATATTTAGAATGTTTAGGGACTATGCTATTTTAGTAAAGTGGCAGTTGTAGCTTCTCCTCTGAGATCCAAGACTTCACTAGTTATTGATTGTTGTTTTAGTTTCCATAACTAGGGTTGGTTTCCCTCTTGAGAAGCAGAAACTATGTTCAATTACACCTTACAATAGCATTTGTGAAACCTCCTAGCCTTGTATATACACATAAGAGCAAAAGAGTCACCACAGCTAGCACAAAACTCACAGTAGTAAAAGTCTAACAAATTTATACAATTTTGCTTTTATTTAATGATGTGGAAATATAAAATATTTTACTTCATATATTATATGTATTTGTATGACATGTTGATGAATTCTGGAGAAATATGTAATAATAAAGTGGCACTTTGTAAACTATTCATGATTTTATATGAAATGTATATACTAATTCAAGGAAAAGCAGTTAATTGGAAGAAGCATTCAGATAAATGATGTGCAAATGCCCAGATTAAAAGGGAACTGGGGGTAGTCAGCTAGACTTAAAATAGGTGGAAATGTGACATATGTCATCAGAGGACAAATAAGAGATCCATGTAGTTAGACCTAGTTACTTGTTCTGATTGACAGACATGTGACATTGTGTAATAAAATATAATTCGTATAATTCATAAGTCTACATTCTAACCTAGCATGCAACATATTATTCAATGACTGATGAAATATTATGATGAAGAGGATCACATTTATATTTTGAAAATCCCATATTCTTCAGTATAATTACATAAACTTGAATGAAAACATGATAATTTAGTGAAGGGCTTTGAGACCTTAAGAAACAGATTAATGTTCTTGTACAAATCTGGTATATTAAAAGTTGAATATAAAATAAAACTTTGATCTATATATTTTACCATAGCTATTGAAAGACAAGACAAAATTTTACTAGGAAACCCTTTCAAGATTTAAAATATGTGATTAGTACAATTGGAAAAGAGAATATACTTAATGCTTTCAAGCAATTTAAATCAGTAACATGAATCTTAGCAGTCTATATTATAGAAGAATATGGTGGAGTGGTGGGACTTGTCATCTTTAATCCCAGAAGAGGTGGTGTGAGGCTGTACATCTCAGAAGAGCAGAGACAGATGTAGGTAGATCTCTATGCATTCAAAATATCATGATATTCACAGATGGTTTCAGACAAGCCCAGATACATACTGAGGTCCTGTTCTTATGAAAATACAACCTGGATTTCAAGTGTAGATAACTCCAATAGCTCCACTACATTATAAAGAGACTCTAGAACGATTAGATGACTGTAGACAGAAATTTTCCTGTAAGCAAATGATCGTGTAAAAGCACAAAGAATGAAACCCATACTCTAATTGCATAACATATATTTGCAGTAGAGATAAACTGGACTTCATCTTTGAAATTCATGTCTTAATATGAGAACTATGTTGGGTTTTGAACTAGGTTTTTGGAGGGTTATTTCATCTAGAATGTGGCCTGTTCCTGATATGATGAACTGAGTTCTTATCTGGCCTTATTAAGATAATATAACACTTAGGGGCAAAAATGAAACCAAGTAAGGCTGCACTAGAAGCCAAGATAGAGAAGACTTCCATAGCCACCATGACCTTCCCCTTGGTGCTGTGGTAGACAGGGAGGAATGTGATCCACACACAGAAGAACACCAGCATGCTGAATGACAGGAACTTGGCTTCATTGAATGTGTCTGGAAGATTCCGGGACATGAAAGCCATAGTAAAACTCCCAAGTGCCAAGGAGCAGAGATATCCCAGTATACCATGGAAGGCAAAATCTGAGCCTTTGTTACACACAAGAATGATATGTCCATGTTCAGCATGATAATCTTGGTCAAGGAAGGGAGGAGAGGTCCCTAGCCAGATTCCACAGAGGACAAGGTGGATCAGAGAACATATGGGGATGATGAAGTTTGGAGCCCTTGATATTATTAACCACCTCACCACTCTCCCTGGAAAAGTAACCTTGAAGGCAATAAGCACAGTGAGAGCTTTGGCCAACACAGTGGAAAGAGCCACAGTGAAAGCACCTCCAAATGTGATCTGCTGCAGGATACAGGTTGTGGTGTTGGGATGGCCAATGAAGAGCAAGGAACATAGGAAACAGACAGTGAGTGTGATAAGCAATGTGTAACTAAGGGTCCTATTATTAGCTTTGACAATTGGAGTGTCTCTGTGCTTCACAAAGAGTCCAAGAACCACAGTTGTGAGTACAGACAAGCACAGAGCTATGGTTGTGAGAGACATCCCCAAGGGGTCCTCATGGTTAAGAAAACTCACAGCTTTCTGGAGGCAGTGTTTCTTCTCTGTCTCTGCATAATGACTCTCTGGACACTTCATGCACTGATCCATACCTGGTCAGAAATGAAGGTGAGATTTAATCCAAGGTGAAGTTATCCCTTTTATTCTAAGCCATTTTTCTGTTCTTTTTGACAGAACTGCTGTCTACATTACTTTCCTTTTTTCTCAGGGACAAAGAAACACAAACTTTGTAGTGAACATTTTCATATTTATGTCACCCAACTTCCTTATCTGATACTTCAGTTATTATTTATGTTAACTTAAGTGTGTTGATCCATCTCAGCCCTCTGTCCTCTTGCCCCAATCCTCAACTTCTCCCACTTTTACTTGTCAAATTAATGTGCTCTCTTATCTCTTCTTTTTACATTTTAATACTCACTGAGTCTATACAGTGATGCCAGTATTTACATATTATGGGGGCAACACCTGGAATATGGGCAACATTTCAAGTGTCCACAACCTTAAAGAGAAAGTGATATCCCTCTTTTGGTAGTAGTTATCAATTACTAGTAGCTTCTCATACAACCCATCTTCTTTATAGTGATATAAATTAAATATACCTTACACTTTTCTCTCTTATATACCTTCAAGCATCTTGTACTATTGGTGTATCTCTTATGGAATTTATTAGAATACTGAAATATAATATGTAAACATACATTATTTCTGAAACCCCTTCATAAATCATACCACAATATTAATTTGAATGGTGTAAAAGAGGATGTATGCTCTTGAAATTATTTTCATAAAATACTCTTCTTAAACATAGGGTCTCAATTTTCTTATCATTATAAAATGCTTCCTGTTTTCTAATATTGACACTTCTCTGTGGAAGCTTTAGTGAATAGGCATTACTACATTGTTACAGGCTTCACTAGTGCACTAGTGAATAGTCCTCATTCCAATTGTGGAAAGGTCAGAACTATTGAGACAGTTTTAGGGTATGAAATAAAACAGTGTTATAATATTCTGTTCTTCAAAATTCATAAAATTCATCCTGTATTTGAAGTACAAGAACCCTGATTTATGCACGCCAGATTTCCACTGTCATGTTTTCTATGATTTAAAAAAAAAAACAACTGATCATCAGATTTTCAATTTTATTTTGTTGACCAATTTTATTAACATATTTGTAGTGGGTAGCCATTCCAGCTTTTGTCTGGAAGTTCCAACCCCCACTGAGGCTTCGGTAACTATCACGCCTACAAGGCGGGGCCAAGGGAGGGCCTGAAGTCCTAAGATGCTAGGTGTGGTCTTGTTTGCTGTGACCTGGACGCGAGAGGTAGACCGAGGAGAGTTCTCCAGAGAACACCGCCAGACTGCACTGCGTCTTTTCCAGAACCCGCCATCTATCTATCCCATCATTTGTAAGTTAGCCACTAAATAAATCTTCCTTTTAACTATGTGGAGTGGCCTTAGTAATTACACCAATACATATTATTGAATTCACTTTAGTAGAATAAATCTTATTTCTATATACCTTGTAAATAATGTTTCCTTCAGCTATTGTGACACATTGTTGTATCTGTTCTTTGGACCTACTTTCAGGGTATAACCTCTGGCTCTGTTATTCCCTTCTCTTTTATGTGGAGGTGTTCCTTTTGGTCTTAGTTTTCTAAGTTTTCATGAATTACTCGCATGTATAACACCATTCCTTACTAAAGGCACATGATACATGTAATAAAACTACAGTGTGTGTGTGTGTGTGTGTGTGTGTGTGTGTAAATGAATATGTGCATGTATATTCACTAAAAGTATGTTTCTTTTGAATAACAGCTTGAGAGCACAGTCTTTTACAACTCAATGTGAGAAATCCATGAAAGAAGTTGCTGAAAGAATGTAAAAGTCAGAGGTCATGAAATATTTCAAGGGATTAGAAACTTCCAGACACAGCTGGGCAGTTGAATATATAAATTCAAGGTTTGATATCATGCATATAACATGTTAAAGCTCAGGGCAGACCAAATATCATTATGTATGGAGACTTGGCATAAAATACTACACTTAACTGGGAAGCTATTTGACCTCATAGCTGCTATAAGGGGAAGACATTTGAAACTTTAAGAATGTGGCAGTAGGAATTAGTCCATATTCCATCAGGGACTCCAGTACAAAGAGGATTTGGGGAGCAGAAACTGAATTCAATGAGTTTTTCTTATTTTTTTTAACAAGAGAGAGAAAAAGTTAGGTAGGAAAGTGGAAGATTTGGGAGGGTATGATTATGATCAAAATACATAGTATGAAATTCTCAAAGAATAGAAAACATTTCAAAATTCCAAAATTGAAATAAACCTGGTCACAAATATAGTATTAAAAATGGAAATACTAGCTTTTAAAGATTTTTCTTCCCAATGAAATATGCTGTGAATATATTTGTGACCTATTCTTCTAAATGGAGATTCTATATTCCATCGCAGCTCTTAGGTCTTAGTACAACTCTCAGTAACAGACCGTGGAACTGCTTTGAAGATATTGTTTTGTGTACTGTTTCTCAGAATTGGAGAATGAAAATGGACATAATCCTATTCATTAAGGAAATCTGAAATTTTAGTCATGCTGTCCAGTCAATAATTATATAGTGGGGATATCAAACACAAATTGATAATTTTCTGTTCTTGCTGGGAAGATTCATTATTAAAATAACCTATTGTACATTTAGGTGAGTTCTAATCATTATTGAAATACAGTTAGGAAAATGTCCAATTTGCACACTTTATTACTGTGTGTTAAATTATGTGGGGAAATAAAGCATATTAATTAGTACAGAGAAAAGGGGTTTCCTGCAGGAAACAATAGCTGAAGTTGATCATAAATGTAAATCAATTATGAATTTCAGTGCCTACTCTGCACTATTTCAAGACATGGTGATGCACATTTTCATATCCTCAATAAGAGAAGGAATAAATTTTTCTGACTTCTCTCTAGATATTTTTCAGTTTTTAAGATAATGCAGAATCCTGTAGAAATGTGGAACCATTTCTGTAAGATTTCTTCTTACCTGTCTCATTGGAAATCTCATTGTCTGCACAAGGAGTGCAATCATAGCAGCAAACAGCCTTGCCCTCCAGGGAAATTTTCCTGAATCCAGGACCACAGCTCTCACTGCACACAGACTTGGGAATCTGAGAAAAATGGGAGCAAAGTTACCTAATTCCAATGGTTTATTGAAAGTCTCAATACTATTTTTAATATCACATAATTAATTTGCAAGTTTTATTCCTATAAAAGTAGAAAAGGAATTTGAGCATCTGTGATCTATACAAAATTGGTCTGAGGATTTTCCCATTATTAGACAGTTTGGATCATAATGAAGTAGGGACAAGTTTGATGCAGGGAGGTCACAGAAGACATGAACTTGAAGGTCAAGTGGTCCTTCCAGATGGATCTTGTCTCTGTGCTTGCTTTCTAATATGTTGAGAAAGTTTTATTTCCACCATGATTGTAAACCTTGCTTGTCAACTTGACAGGACTTATAATCACCATGTACACAAATTGTTGGGCATCCCTGTGAGTGTTTTTAAAGAGCAGTTTAAAGGGTTCACTCTAACAGTGAGCATCACCATTCTATAGGCTGTTGTCTCAGAAATGAGAATGAGAAAAAGGTGTTTCATGGTATTTACTTTTTTCTATTGACTGAGAATATGATGTCATCAGGAACCTCATGCACTTAGAGCAATAAATTTCCAAAGAAAAGGGCTGATGGCTCATACTGTCATCCAAAAGAAACACCTGCTTAAGTTACATTAGGTATGTATGTATCTTCAGGAGCAGAACAAGAGATAACATACACACATGCATGCTATTGTTTTTCAATTCAAGAGGTGAATAAAAGAAATGATAACTGTTTATCTTCTGTAATTTTAAGCATGGAATCAAGATGAACTACTCAAATATTAGATACAATGAAGGAATTCTAATAGAGACATTGTGTATTGGTTTGAATGAAACGTGTCAATTATAAACACAGATATGTGACTATATATTTCCTAAATGGTGGTGTGATCTTGAGAGTTATTGCGACTTTGAGAGTTGCAGACTTATTGGCAGAATTATTTCAGTGGTTGGGGATTTTGAAAATTTATGACCCTCATCTAATTTCAATATTCACTCTCTGCTTCCAGTGTGTGGACTGAGACATTTTGTTTCAGGTTCCTGCCCATCTCGCCACGGATGCCACACATTGGCATGCCTCCTGAGTATAAACGACACTCTAAACTCCAGAACCAAATTCAGATAAACTCTTTTTTTCCTAAAGTCACTTCTGGTGATGGTGTTTGATCATAGCAAGAAAATATAACTTATTCAGTTTTCTGTTGTGAATATAGAGATTTTCTACATCAGAGTGTCCTGTGAGACATTATGAGGATTGCATATGCCACTTCTCAGGTGTACTTAATTTGTGTCAAATTGATGAAATTTAACCCATGTACCACTAAATATTAGCAGACATTTAAAGCTTAAAAATGTCCTTTCTTAAGAATCAGGAGATGATAAAGCACTGTCTTCTAGTAATTAATTTTTCTTTTTCTACTAGGAATTTTATGGCACTGGGATTTAATGTCAAAAGTAGAGCCGTTATACGAGGGATATATTTGTATTATTATGATAAGTTAATTGCATTGAGATAATATATAACCCACCTCTGAATATCTTTCTGGCCATTGTATCATCTTCTCAGATAAAGTCAATTGTTGACTCTGGGGAGCATTAGGCAAAAAAAATCCTACTTTCACTTTTAGTCCAAGACCCTTTGGAAAATTCCAAAAGTTGAGAATATCAAACTTATCAACATCTACCTTCTTTTTCCATTCTAAAGCTATGTTGGCTCCCACATGGATATTCCTCAAAAAAGGATGAAGCTGAAATTGATGCAAGAATATGTTTTAATGTAGGTCTGAGAGTTTGACCACCAATGAATTATAGAATTACTCTCAATGTTCATAATCTGTGGTGTAGGTATCAATGAAGTTCAACAATGATGACCTAAGTAAATGAGATACAATTCTATCTCTGAGGAACAGTCAGCCTCAAGAACATTTTCTACACAAACTTAGGAATGGAATCGGTGAGTATTGATTGAAGCAAATCTCAATTTCTTTAAAAGAAAGCCATACCCATTTACACACAGGGTTCATTCCAAAATTCATTGAGTAAATTTTGGGTACTTATGACTAAATAGAAGTTAAAAGAAATAATTTATGTGCTAATAACTTGGTATAATGAGTTTTCATTGTTTCACTGAGAAAATTCTTAGGTTTCTGGTGTAATCATCACAATGAAAAAAATGTGCAGCTATTTGTGACACAATTTTTATATTCATTAATATCATTTCTTCTTTGCCACTAGCTACTTAATCCTCAGCAACATGAACACAAAGATCTGCACTGACCTGGAAGATAGGTTAACACATGAAGAATCTCCTATGGATGGACACACACACACACACACACACACACACACACACACACCATATATGTATTTTTATATACATATATTATATGTAAAATACTCAAATATGTAATAACTAGTTTGGTGTTCTGAAGACTCTCAAAATTTCACATTGTTGATGATCTAATACAATGGAAGGAATATTACCTGCCATGGGGAGAACACCATTTTTTCCCCATTTCCAAATGGTTGCTTTTGTACTTGATGAAGACTCATCTCATGGAGACTGTGGGCCACAGTATAAACAGCCTTGTATGTATTGTAGCTGTCTTCACTCATTACCATGTCAAACATATGTCTAGGCAGTAATTCCAAGGAAGCATTGGGTTGGCAGTTCTCCAAAAGATGACAATCCAGCTCTGAAAATGAGCACTTGAAGAACAAAAACCACAATTTAGGAAGGTAATTGTCTTCTGGGTATTTATAAGGATTAACTGTTTGGATAAAATTTTTAAATTCAGCCACCTGCTCATGGTGTTGTGAAAAAATGAGACTTCCATGGAATGAATCTAGCAAGAAATAATCAGCGATATTAGTAACATCCCACTCAGAGGTCATGACCCAGACTTTACTCGTCAAAATCTGTTGCCCTAGAATGCTCATTAAACCTTGTAGAGAATCATTGTCACCATAAATGATGATAATATTGGACAATGTTTCCTGGATGATGCCAAAACTTTTCCAGTATTTGTATGAAAATGAATTCCAGGTGCTTTGGATCATTTCAACAAAAGCTATACAGACTTGATTTTTCTCCATATTTTCCCTGATATCTGCTAGAAACTGAGTCCCTCTGTGATCATCTGGGATAAGCAGACCAACCCAGTTCCAGCCAAAATGAAGCATCAAAGAGACCATGGCAAGAGACAGAGTTGTGCCTTGGGGGGCCATCTGGTAGAGAGAAGTAAACTGACCTCGGTCACTGAAGATAGGCTCAAAAGGACCAACAGTGAGCTGAAGAGAAAACAATTGGAAACAAGAGAAAGAACAATGGCATCATGCACAATCCTTGTTCTGCAGAAACAGATGGAAATGTTCAGCACAATGATAGATTCAACCTGATTTTAAAGGCTAATTCCTGTGAGAGAAGTTTTCATAAATTTACTGGCCTATTTTCTTTTTGAATTTATTTTATTTTATTTTACAATATAATTCAACTTTACATATCAGCCGTAGATCCCCCCGTTATCCCTCCTGCCACCCCGCCCCCCTCTCCCCGGCCCACCCCCCATTTCCATCTCCTCCAGGGCAAAGACTCCCCCGACGATTGAGATCAACCTGGTGGACTCAGCCCAGGCAGGTCTAGTCCCCTCCTCCCAGGCTGAGCCAAGGGTCTCTACTAAGCCCCAGGTTTCAAACAGCCAATTCATGCACTGAGCACAGGACCCGGTCCAACTGCCTGGATGCCTCCTAAACAGATCAAGCCAATCAACTGTCTCACCCATTCAGAGGGCCTGATCCAGTTGGGGGCCCCTCAGCCATTGGTTCACAGTTCATATGTTTCCATTCGTTTGGCCACTTGTCCCTGTATTCCATCCATCCCTGGTCCCAACAACTCTAGCTCACATAAACCCTCCTCCTTCTCGCCAATTGGACTCCCGGAGCTCCACCCGGGTCCTGACTGTGGATATCTGCATCTAGTTCCCTCAGTCACTGGATGGGGTTTCTAGTATGACAATTAAGGTGTTTGGCCATCCTATCACCAGGGGAGGTCAGATCGGGCTATTTCTCGTCTATTGTGGGGGCATCTTTGTGGATTTCTGTGGGCCTCTCCAGCACTTTGCTCCTTCCTATTCTCATGTGGTCTTCATTTATCATGAACATTCCTTGTGTTTCCTCTCTGTACTTGATCCAGTTGGGATCTCCTGCTCCCCCAAGCTCTCTTTCCCTCGCCCCTTGCCTCCCAAGCAAAAAAAGCCCAGGACCAGATGGTTTCAGCGCAGAATTCTACAAGATCTTCAAAGAAGAGTTAATACCAATACTCTCTAAATTGTTCCACATAGTAGAAACAGAAGGAACATTACCAAACTCCTTCTATGAGGCTACAATTACCCTGATTCCTAAACCAAACAAGGATACAACAAAGAAAGAGAACTACAGACCGATCTCCCTCATAAACATCGATGCAAAAATACTCAATAAAATACTGGCAAACAGACTCCAAGAACACATCAAAACAATTATCCACCATGATCAAGTAGGCTAAATCCCAGGGATGCAAGGGTGGTTCAACATACGAAAGTCCGTCAATGTAATACACCATATAAACAAACTGAAAGAAAAAACCACATGATCATCTCACTAGATGCAGAAAAGGCATTTGACAAAATCCAACACCCCTTCATGATAAAGGTGTTGGAGCGATCAGGAATACAGGGAACATACCTCAACATAGTAAAGGCAATTTATAGCAAGCCAACAGCCAGCATCAAATTAAATGGAGAGAAACTCAAAGCAATTCCACTAAAGTCAGGAACGAGGCAAGACTGTCCGCTCTCCCCATACTTATTCAATATAGTACTTGAAGTTCTAGCCAGAGCAATAACACAGCATAAGGAGATTAAGGGGATACAAATGGGAAAGGAAGAAGTCAAACTTTCCCTATTTGCAGATGACATGATAGTATACTTGAGCGACCCCAAAGATTCAACCAAGGAACTGATACAGCTTATAAACACCTTCAGCAACATAGCAGGATACAAGATCAACTCAAAAAAATCAGTAGCCCTCCTATATACAACTGACAAACAGGCTGAGAAGGAAATCAGAGATACATCACCCTTTACAATAGCCACAAATGACATAAAATACCTTGGGGTAACGCTAACCAAGCAAGTGAAGGACCTATATGACAAGAATTTCAAGTCCCTGAAAAAAGAAATTGAAGAAGATGTCAGAAAATGGAAAGATCTCCCATGCTCATGAATAGGCAGGACTAACATAGTAAAAATGGCAATTTTACCAAAAGCTATCTACAGATTCAATGCAATCCCCATCAAAATAGCAACACAATTCTTCACAGACCTGGAAAGAATAATACTCAACTTCATATGGAAAAACAAAAACCCAGGATAGCCAAAAGAATCCTGTACAATAAAACAACCTCTAGAGGCATCACGATCCCTGACTTCAAGCTCTACTATAGAGCTACAGTAATAAAAACAGCTTGGTACTGGCATAAAAACCGACTTGTGGACCAATGGAATCGAATTGAAGTCCCTGACATTAATCCGCACACCTATGAACATATAATTTTTGACAAAGAAGCCAAAAGCGTACAATGGAAAAAAGAAAGCATCTTCAACAAATGGTGCTGGCATAACTGGATATCAACGTGCAGAAGGCTGCAAATAGATCCATATCTATCACCATGCACAAAACTTAAGTCCAAGTGGATCAAAGACCTCAACATAAATCCACCTACTCTGAACCTGCTAGAAGAGAAAGTAGGAAGTAGTCTTGAACGCATTGGCATAGGAGATCGCTTCCTAGGTATAACACCAGTAGCTCAGACACTGAGACAAACGATCAACCAATGGGACCTTTTGAAACTGAAAAGCTTTTGTAGAGCAAAGGATACGGTCAACAAGGCAAAGCGACAGCCCACAGAATGGGAAAAGATCTTCACCAACCCCACATCGGACAGAGGACTGATATCCAGAATATATAGGGAACTCAAGAAATTATACTGCCCTATTTTCTATTTTTATTAATCCTCCTTGTCTACTCCAACCTCCCCCTTTCTTTTCCCAGTGACTGAAATAGAGGTCCATCTCCAATTGTCTGGACAATTATCATTGATAACTAACTAATCCAAATGTACCTTTTTACCTATGGACACACCTGAATTGTCAGCAAAGGAGATCTGCATTTTTATCCCATACTACTCCTCACCTGTGGAAATTTGTAGAGCTGAAGCAGTGTCCCCATATGGGCAGATTTTGCCCACGATGGTCCTGTTATTGCAGCAATTGACTTTCTCTCCTTTACACAGTTATAATTACAGTGAAGCCTGTGAAGTCTCCTCAGGCCTGTGAGCCAAAAAAGAGCATTCATAAGAATGTTTTTCTCACTGTATGGGACATTATAGAAGTCAAATCCCAGAGACATGTTTGGTAAAAGATGAGGATTCCTGTTGATCTCCTCAATGGCAAATACCAGGGCCAGAACCAACTGGTGTATTTTAAAATTATACCTGCAGAAATTGAATAAAAAACATACCTGAGGAAAATACTAACCACACAGAATTTCAGATTCCAACTACAGAGACTAAGGGACAGATTCCAGAATTTCTGGGTGCAGCTGTGTATTTCAGTGTTTGTGGAAACTGCAATGCCTCTATACATAAGCACAAAGTAAGAGTTAAGACCCTAATCTTGACTGAGACTAAATGAAAGACATTCAATCTTTAAACATATCTCTGAATTTGGCTCCATCCCTAGAACTTCCAGATGCCTCAAAACCTTTTCATTGTCAGTCCATGACACAAAAGACAAAGGGGTTTTACCCAAATATTGGGACCATGGATACATCAGTCCAAATGATTGGACCCTGTAGTCATTGGATGGCCTATCTGTCAAATATGTGTGGTGAGTACGGCTAGCTTAATAAAAGAATGCAATCAAGTTAAATGTGTTAAGATTTGATACTCATAGTATCTAAGAAAAATGACATCTTCTACTGAGGAAAAAAAACATCAACTCTTTAATGACTGTTTGAGCCAGTACAAGATTTTACCCCGGCCCCAACTTGAGTTCATTTTGTCATCAATCCAGCTATCCCTCTAGCCTAATGATGACCTACATGTGCTAATACAAGACTGTCACCAGATAAAAGATTAAACCAGGAATGAGGGAGATGCAATACTTACTTTTAATAAAAATTATTTGTGTCTAAACCAGGAACCTCATCCCAGGTAGAGGAACTGATTGATCTAGCCCAGTATCTCATATGGGGAAAAGGAAACTCCCCTACTATATACATGGACCATCAGTTGATATGATTTTACAAGTGTGTATGTCAACTGTGTGATCTATAGAGAAAGATGGCTTCTCACTGCTGGAAAAAAGGACATTAAAAAATTTTGGTCCTCCTATGGGCTATGTGGCTTCCCCTAGAAATTGCTGTCCTCCATGGGCTCACAGTTTAACTCACTGCCTGACAGATGACACTAAAACTTATTGATGTTCTGATGACAAATACCACAAACCAGTGCTACCTGAGACTGCAGGGTAAAGAAAAATGGTCAGGAGAAAACTATATGTAGTCAGGAGATTTCCTGTGTCCTGGCCTGATCGCACTTGGGACAAATCTCTCCAACTTGCATCCCCCAGGAAAACACACAGAGGCATATAATAATTATAACTGCATGGCCATGGCTCCAGGTTTTTGCTAGATAGCTTTATATCTTAAATTAGCCCATAACTATTAATCTATGTATCACCACATATTCTGTGGCTTTACCCGCGTCCCAATAAATGTTGCTCCTTGAGTGGCTCCCTGGTGTCTGTCTCTCCCTGACTTCTTCCTGTCTCTCTCTTTGAATTTCCTGCTGACTCTAAGCTGCTTTGCCATAAGCCAAATGGCTTTATTTATGAACCAATCAGAGCAACACATATTTGCAGTATACAGAAAGAAGTTCCTCCATCACCTATGTGTTGATGGAAGGTACCAGAGGAAAAGTTCATTCTCTCAGAAATAACTGGCTGGATTCTGGTAACAAACCCTCACCAGGCTATTCCCTCGGAGTACCACAAAACTTTCTGAGTTGTTCAGACCAAATTATGTTATATCTGTACTCGATAACACTAGCATGGCATATCTCAACGATATACCAGGATTGTATTAAAGTAAATCGAAAACAGAGAGTCCTTACCCAGGAAGTGATCCAAATGAAAGACCAACACCCTGTCAAACGTTGGAAAAACTGACTTCAACCAAGATCTGGCTTGCTGGGGAAGGGAAAAATACTTGCAACTTTCTTAAAGATACTGTTTTTGAGTGGTTAGAAGTATTCCCCACATAGACTAAAAGTTTTCAAATAGTAGCTAAAAAGCTCAGGCATAAATGAGTGCTCCAATTTGGCTTCCTTCTAGGAATAGGGTCCAACAATATCCTGATTTTCATAACACGAACCCTCTTAATTAATAGCTGTGGCTTTATACATACAGTAGAAACTTCACTGTGTATCTAGACCTCAGAGCTCTGAGCTGGCAGAAAGAATGAACAGGACATCAAATGAAACTGCAACAAAATTCTCATTAGAGTCCAGAAAAAGATGGATTGGCTTCCTCCTTTACTGTGCCTCAGTTTACTGTTCCCCATACAGGGAGGGATTAACTACCTATGAGATTATATTTGGAAGAATTCCCCACCTGCTTCCCAGGCTCAGTGACAAGCAGTTGACAAATCTCTTTACTCATCCCCTCATCAAGTCACTAAAGACCTTCCAGTTCTCCACACAAGCTATTCACTGAATTATCTAAGATACCCAGCCATCTTCTGAGTCCACCACCAATTTCACCTTGCTTAAGTAGAGTGATATCCTCTGGGTCAAGTGCGTAGCCAAAGGAGCACTGGAGCTAATCTGTTAAGGACCCTACAAGGTCATTCTCTCCACTCCTCTGGTGGTGAATATAGGTGCTCTTACATCATAGAACCACCACACCCAGATAAAGAAAGTGGAAGCCACAGATGCTATTCTCAAATGGAATGTCTCTGAACTATGGGGCCATTAATAATAAGGTTTCATTGGTTCCCAGGTTCTTTCACTCTCTGCTCTTATACTTCTTACTGAATCTTGTGTCTTTCACTATGGGTATGAACACAGGGTCACGGTACAAGACTCACTGCTGGGCTCACTCACTCAGGGCGTGACAGTAGACTGAGGATGACAGATACATGGAAGGTATTTGCTAATGTGACTACAGACCAGCAGCCTTTATCTCGTCTTGACCTTTACTTCCTTGTGGTGGTATTGTATTCCCCAAAATATTGTGCACCCTAATAAATTTATCCGGGGTCAGAGAAGAGAACAGCCACAATATTAAACATAGAGGATAGGCAGTGGTAGCACTCGCATTTAATCCTAGCATTCCAGAGGCTGAAATCCCTCTGGATCTCTGTGAGTTCAAGGCCACATTGGAAACAGCCAGACATGGTAACTCATGTCTTTAACCCCAGAAAGTGAGCCTTAAATCCAGGGAGTGAAGGCAGAAAGCAGAGAGATATATAAGGAGCGAGGACCAGAAACTAGAAGCATTTGGCTGGTTAAGCTTTCAGGCTTTCTAGCAGCAGTTCAGCTGAGATCCATTCTGGATGTGGACTCAGAAGCTTCCAGTCTGAGGAAACAGGATCAGCTGAGGAACAGTCAAGGTGAGGTAGCTGTGACTTGTTCTGCTTCTCTGATCTTCTAGCGTTCACCCCAATAACTGGCCTCACGTTTTATTTTATTAAGAAGAACTTTTAAGATTCATGCTACACTTCCTGATACCTACTTAGGAACATGTATATATATGTGTGTGTGTGTGTGTGTGTGTGTGTGTGTGTGTGTGTACACATATGTTTATGTATTAACAATTTTTTAAGCAGTCCATAAGTTTGGAAGGGAGGAAGAAGAGTTTTGTGACAAAGAATAGAAGTAAGGAAGGAAAAGAGAAATACTTCAATTATATTACAATTTCAAAAATAATTGAAGTAATAAAAATTTTTAAAACAAGCATCCCACTGCAAAGCATTTTAGAATAAGCTGAAAGGAAATGTTTTTCGATTTTGATGTGTGAAACTGCTCACAAAAGGGCATATATTTATAATAGAGGAGAAAAACCCCTAACATCCAAATTGTAAAAGATAATATTCATATGATACGTGGATTTTTGTCACATTATTAACATAAGAGATGTTTGGAGATTTGGGGTATTCTACTTTGAAATATCTAGTCAACCACAGTTTAAAGTCAATGGGATAGACATGTTCTTCAAAACATACATTTCTAGAGACAGTGCCAATTTTAATTTGGAAGGATAACAGGCAAAAAAGAGGATTTGTCACATGGAAAAAATATACTTCACTTAGGGCAAAAACCTAGCATTGAGTATAGGATGAGTTTGATGTCAACACACACATGGTGGGAGGTTAAGTTGTCCTTCCCCAGATGATCTCTCACCTGTATGTGAGATCTGAGGTATGAGTGTGCGTGGACACACACAAAGATTTTGGTAAAAATGCCTTGTAAAGTCTGTATCAAGTGCAGTCCAATAGACTAAGTCATGTTGCCTCAAAAGAAAACTTACATTAATCTTGAAATTGATATGTAATTATATGTTTGTATATCATATCATCTGAAAAGTTTTAATAGCCCTAAAGTAAAATCTGTTTAAAAATTTAGACCACAAAAAAAAACAATGCAGTGAAGCAAAATTCCTGCCCACAGCTAATAAGTTTGACAATCTTGTTAATTAAGATGATCATTTCTAGGCATGTAAAAATTCTATGCATGAAAAGAGACAAAGAAACTTAGAGAGCAGACATATTCCCTCTTTGAAAACATATATACACTCTCACAGTGTAATAAAGGATGTAATCAGAAGCCTTATAAATAATTTTAGCTTTGAGATACATACACTTCTTGTTCCCCAACTTGTATGAAAAAAATTAGGAAAGTTATTGTACAATGGAAGATTTTGAGGGAGGAATGGAAAGTGAGAAAGACACAGATATTACTCTTTTGTAGTAACAAAAATATTTCCCTACCACAAACTTAATTTTATTTCTGAGTTAGTAAGAAACAACCCTAAGTGGCCACAATCTTGTCATTGTGTCTTATGACCACATCCATGAAAATGAGATGAAAAACTTGTTAGAAATACATGTATTTGGTTCATTAAAACTTTGCCCATGCATGTAGAAAAATGATCTTACAAATATACTATTTCAGTGTTGGAGAGATGGCTCAGAGGTTAAGACCACTGGCTGCTCTTCCAAAGGTTCTGAGTTCAATTCCCAGCAACCACATAAAAAATAAAAATAAAAATAAAAAGCTGGGCGGTGGTCACACACGCCTTTAATCCCAGCACTCGGGAGGCAGAGGCAGGCGGATCTCTGTGAGTTCAAGGCCAGCCTGGTATCCAAAGCGAGTTCCAGAAAAGGCGCAAAGCTACACAGAGAAACCCTGTCTCGAAAGAACCAAAAAAAAGTATAATATTTCCTGCTGTATTGTTCTTTGTTGCATAGCTTTTACTGTCAGAGGAAAACAAATATTCCTCCACTAAGACACACAGCCTTCCAAGAAAATATCTTCATCAAAGAATACCACTGAATTATTGTGACTCATATTTTAAATAGTTGTGATTCTTTGATAATATTATCTTTTATGAGTTTATGTTGCTTTGGTACCATTTATATATATTATTTGTACGTGTGCTTGTGCTACTTTGAAAAGATTTTAAATGATATAATCGCAAGATAGAGGACATCCTCTACAAGAAGTTCTGTACAGTTAGAGGTGAACTCATGAATTTTCCGTGGATTTGAACTCAGGTAATCTCACTTGCACCTGAAACATTTTTACCTTCTGAGATATTCCTTATTTTAGTGTCAATGTCTGAAATTTAGAAAAACAGGTTTCATTAGAATATCATAAAATAATAATAAAAATACAGTGCCAGGCATTGGAAACCTGTTTTTGAATTGTCATTTTTAGGAGAATCCAAGAGACTTCCTCCAAAAGTATAGGCTGTGGTCCATGCCCTTTGTGTCTTCCAGAAAAAGAAGGTAAGAACCTATTGCTAAAGATATCACATACTTCAGACAGTAGGTAAAAGTATCTACCTGGATTTACCTGGAAGCCTACCTATTGGTTGAAAGATTAAGGCCACTCCATGTAGTTAAAAGGGCGGTTTATTTTGTGGGTTCATTTACAAGTAAAGGGATAAATTACAGAGTCTGGGAGAGGTGAAGTACTGTTCACTGGTGTTGTCTGGAGAATTCTGCTTGGTCTACCTCCAGCATCCAGGATCCAGGAACCAAGAGATCTGACACATCTGGATCTTGGGTCTTATGGGCTCCTGTCTTGTCCCCATCTCGTAGACATGACAGTTATCAGAAGCCTCAGTGGGGGTAGTGCTTTCAGGTTAAAGCTGCAACAGCTACCCACTACATCTCCCTGTTGAGGACCAACTCCCATAGTTACAGAAGTCCTATAAGCTCACAATGAAGAAAAGCCATCAGTAGTCCTCAGTAGTCTTATCCATCTGTAAGGTCAATGAGTGATAACACTAGAAAGCAGAGCAAAATATTCTGACAGGTGTAATTATGACACTTGTAGCTTTGGATAACTCTCAGTTATGTAAATGGAGTTAAGGTATGATGGGATAAGAAGGAAGCCATATCTTTCACTATACTTCTATATATACACAACTGTCCACAGCTAAAGTTACAGACTCTGGAGAAGAACCTTCTACTGCCAGTTTTCTAAACTATTATAATCTCTAACTATAACCTAAACTTAACCTTGTATCTACAGATAAATATAGCTCTCCCCCTGTATAAAGACACTTCTTTATATGGTAGACACAGATCATTATAGGATACAATAACTTTTAAAAATATGCTGTTCAACCAAGTGCAGGGTGTCTGCCCCCAATTAATATATTTACCATACAATTCCTACACTTAAAAATCAGGAAACTTTGTAGTAGAGGGGTTATAAGACTGTTATGAACCAGAGGACAAGGAGAACTGTTGTAAGATCATCTTTTCACATTAAAAGAGACAACATGAAGAGGACTTAAGGGAGTGATTTTGAAGAATTTGTTTGGAAGTGTCAGAAATTAATGTGACTGACATAAATTATTTGAAAATCACCATGTATTAATAAATAATTTATTCAAAATATTATCAAAATAATTGTTTGTTCTTTCTGAACTTTATGGAAAGATGGCATTGCTAAAGATAATATATAGATGAGTCATCGAACATGGAGCTATCAAGCTGGTACTGGACTGCAGTTTTTGACCCTAGTGGATAACTTTCACAGTTCAACTAGAGTAACAGGAGCCCAGGTCTTAGTAGGCCCTCAGACTTTAACACAAGATTCAATCATTGAGGGTCCATTAAGCCTGTAAAACTCAGCAGACAGAGAGTACCACCTGCCAAAAAATGAAAACAAATTCCTAATCCATCCAAGTCCATTGTTCTGGGAATGTCTGTAAATATACTATCTTGCTTTTTGCTTGGGTAGTTCCACATCTGGCTAACTGGTCTGGTTAATTGAAATATGTACACTCAGAAGTTGATTTTTGTGCTTAAGACCTCATTCTGATCAAGTTTTTGTGATAGACTGAGATCCTGAGCATTCAGTGTAGTTGAATCCAGCTAAATGCCTTTCCAAGCAGTGATCTATGGTGAATATCTACAACATTTCTTGAGATTCCACCAAGATGTCAGAACAAGATCATGAGACATAAGGTGTCTCAGAGTCCCTCAAAGTAAGAAAAAGTGCAGTTATCAAGGAACACATAGGGAGTTTGGAACCAGAGCTCCATGTCCCCAGGATATCCTTCCAACAATTTCTGCCAAAGGAATCTGAGGAATCTGACACCTCCACACCAAAAGGAAACAAATTAGAAAGACTCATGGTCTTTCACATCTGCAGGTAAGTCAGATTAAGGTGCCTTCTCTTTGGACACAAAGGAGAGAAGTCAGAGATGGCTGCTGACCCAGTGTTCAGGAACCATGTGAGATGACACTGGATCACTCTGTTTGTTCAAGTGTATGAATGTGTGGTGGCCAACACAGGTTGTTTTTACTGAATCAATCTCTCTCTCTCTCTCTCTCTCTCTCTCTCTCTCTCTCTCTCTCTCT
>CABHPR010134678.1:365-16866 GCA_902168415.1 Peromyscus melanophrys | reverse complement strand
TCTCTCTCTCTCTCTCTCTCTCTCTCTCTCTCTCTCTCTCTCTCTCTGTGTGTGTGTGTGTGTGTGTGTGTGTGTGTGTTTCTGTAGATGTAATTCTAAAAGGTCTTATTAAATAAGAAACACAGAGCCAAATAAAGAGTTAAAAGTCCAGAGATCAAATATTAGCCAAGAGCTACGACCACCTTATCTTACCACTCGCTGCTGTCCTTCCCCTGAGAGAGAGACCTTCTTCCTGTGTCCTATCTTTTTGTTTTGATTTTTATAGGTTCTAAACCCAACCACATGACTTTCTCATCACTGTCTGTGTATATAGACCTCCAGGTCTCTATGGTTCATACTGAGATTAAAGGTTCCGATCACTGCTTGTCTGTGTCCTTGAACACAGAGAGATTCTGCCTGCCATGTGATTGGATTAAGGATATGTGCCATCACCGCCAGACTTCTGCTAAATGGCTTGCTCTTAGCTCTGTTTATTTTTTAATATACAAATAAAATCACATTTTAGCACAAATAAAATATCACCAGTTTTCTATGTGTTTCTGCTAGTTTTGTTTCCTTGTATTCACTCTTGGCTTTCTCTGGTGTAACATCATCCCCCATACTGGCTTAAGACATAGGCCTCCTGCTGTTGGGGACCCAAATCTCGACTAGGTCCCTCAGTAAAGCAAACACCTCCACCTGTCCCACTCTGGGAGCAGGAGCACTTCCTCTTTTTGTTTGTTGTTTGATTCCTGCTCAAAGTAAGACTGGTCCAGATTTGGAGATGGCAAGGATTCAGGCCTCCCATCCAGGGTCTCCTGCATCTAAGCAGAATGAACACAGGGAGGGAGGAATTCCCAGGGGAGCATTCCCTCTAATCTTAACCAGCTCTAAGCAGTAGTGCAGAAGGAAAAATTCTCTAGGACTGAGCCTGAATGAAAAGTGAAATTTCTACTTATTTCTCTTCATGATTTATGACTTCTTATTAATCAAAGATCCATATAATTTAAAAAATCTAAACCCACAATTCTCTATGAAAAATAAAATAAAGGTAGAAAAACCCCTGTGATGCTGGTAAGTGGGGATTTCTGTCAGAAAACACAGCGTGGACAGATCAGATCCTCCATTCTGTCCAACATTGACTGAAGAGCCTTATATAACTTTTGCTGGGCACTTTTTCAATGATGACAGCTCCTAAAAAGATTCCTTTTGTCTCCCAGCTCACATCAGATATTAGGAAAATGATATAAAATTTTAAAAATTAAGGCATACTTGGGTCCTAGTTGCTAGAGGTAATTTAACCTGTATTTAACAACAAGGAAATGAATGGGAAAAGACCTTTTGCATAAACTGAAAGTCACCACCACCTTCTCTGATAATGAGATATAGATTTACAGAAATCAAGCATAATTTTGGTGCCTTACCTTCTGCCAGAGGAAACCAACCCTACAGGACTGGCCCACCACCAAGTTCCTATAATTGTTCAACCAACTGCTTCAGCTAGCTCTGTCCAGATTAAACAGTACAACATGTCCTTGGAAGCAAAAGGGAATGTTGAAGCCCATATTGAATGGTGAGAATAGACAGGCACACTGGTGTCCTGTCAGTAACCCTGGAACACTCCTCTTCTGCCTGTAAAGAAATCTAGGTAAAGAAATCTAGGACCTATGATTTCCCTGAGTCTGATTTCCTCCAGAGAAAAAGGTATACACTCTCCTGGTTCTGAAATATGTATTTTTCAGCCTCATATTGGCAGAGGTGAGCCTATTTGCTTTTAAATAGACAGAGCGAGAGGAAGATCTGCAGTGGGAAACTTACTGGATCAGGATGCACCAAGGATTTAAAAATTATCCAACCCTGTTTGAGGAGACACTAAATGCTAACCTCCTGCCCTTCATTTAGAGGTTTCCTGGACAAATAATTTATAAAAGGACCATTGAGGGACTGTTGCAAGAGTTATAGCCTTTGGGATACAGAATGTCATCTAAAAAAGGCCAAATCTGTAGAATCCTACCTCTCTTGGCTACAAGCAGAAAGGAGGGAAACAGAGACTGTCTCAGCAGGATTGCTGCCGTCCTTCAGATTCCAACTCCAAAGACTAAGAGGCAGGTTCTAGAATTTCTAGGTGCAACTGAGTATGTCAGTCTCTGGATAGCAGAGTTTTTGGAAATAAGAATGCCTCTATACACAAGCACAAAGCAGGGAAACTAAGCCCTTTATTTCTAATGAGAATAAACAAAAGGCACTCAAGGCTTTAAAATGAGCTCTGAATTTACCCCCAGCCCTGGGACTTCCAGATGCCTCAGAACCTTTTCATCTCTCTGTCCATGACACAAAAGACAAAGGGGGTTTTACCCAAGCATTGAGGTCATGGAAATTTCCTGTGTCACATCTGCCCAAATGATTTGACCCTAGAGCCACAGGATAATCCACTCGTCAAAGATTTGTGGAGACTACTGCTAGCTTATTAAAGGAAAGCAAATGAGTTAATGGTGTCAGAATCTGATTTTCAGAGCATCAACTGCAGATGAGGTCTTCCTCTCATGAACGAAATAATATCAATTGTTTAATGACTTTGTGACCCAGTGCAAGACCTTACTACCGGCCCCACCTTGAGTCCAGTTTGTCATCAATCCAGCTATCCTCTTGCCTGGTGATGACCTGCAGGTGCTCATACAAGATTGTCACCAGATGAAAGATGAAATCAGGTACTTGGAAGATACAGTACTTACTTTAATTTTATTTTCCCCAACCATGTACCTAAATCTAGGGAGAAGTACTGATTGATCTCACCAAGCATCTCAAATGGGAGAAAATATAGTCCACTACCATATACATGGACAATCAAATGGTGTACTTTTAAAACTGGGCATGTCAACTGTATGATCTATAGATAAAGAGGGCTTCTCAATGCTTGGGAAAAGGACATAAAATAATCTTGGTCCTCGTAGGGGCTTTGTGGCTTTCAGTGGAACTTGTTGTGCTCCATGACCAGGCAGTTGAACTCACTGTCTGACAGATGACTCTAAGACCATTTGGGCCTATTGATGCTCTGATGACACAAACTACAACCCGGAGCTATCTGAGACTGCATAATAAAAAAAAAATGACAGTTCAAAGCTAAATGTTAATGGAGAATACCGGAGGAAAAGATCATTCCCTCAGAAACAACTACCTGGACTCTGATAACTACCCTTCACCAGGCTGCTCATTTGGGGACCAAAAAACTTTGAGTTGTTCAGACCAAGGTATGTTATACCTATACTAGATACAATAGCATGAGATTTCTCAGACATATTCTGGGTTTATGTACAAGTAAATTGAAAACAGAAAGCCTTTACCCAGAAAGCTGTCCAAATGAGAGACCACCACCCTGGCAAGCTTGGAAAAACTGACTTCTCTCAGAATCCAGCTCCAGATGAGGCCAGAATCTCAAGATGGGTGGATGCAAGAGTGACCACAGGGGAAATAAGACATGGGACACTTATTAGTTTTGTTTTAGGAGAGATGGACAGAGCGGAAGCGCATCTTGATATAACTTGTCCTATTCTGATGGGAGCCATCTCCAGGAGGAGAGGTCCCAGCAGAGTATATAAGGAGTTGGTGAGGAATGAAATGAGCCAGGCCATAGTAATTGGGAAATACTTGCAGCCTGACTGACTAACAGCCAGAGTGCTTCTTTATTCTTATAGAATTTAATAAGCAGGGATACAGTCATGATGTTCCAAAACATAGATCATATCATTATTGTTTTTAGAAATGTGTTTTACTTCCTTTTGCTTATCTTTTAGTCATCATTAATACACTATGACAGAACAGTTATCATTTCCAATCATTTTCCCTCAAGTTTTGATAACATTAATAAACAGAGTTATCATTCTTAGCCATCAAATCTATAACCCATTTTTTAAGAATCTTGAAGCATATGACAGCCTCTTCTTAGGCTTGTAGCTCTGGTTGTTTCAAGGATATGAGACCAAAACAAAATTTCCAAGCTGGCCTGGGCTTATTGCCATGTACCAAGCAGTTGCATTTTTAACTCTTAATAGTGTCAGTGTCCAGGAACACTCATCTGGCCAAAATTGATGCAGTTATTATTCAAATTCTGGCATAATACAATGTCTACATCTACATTTTTATAAAATTTGTTTATAAGTCTAATCCTGGCATTATGTTGTTCCCTGGTCATATGCCACCACAGTGGCTCTGCATGAGCTAAATTTTCTAAGAAAGGGAAGTCTTGATATCTCATAATTTTATCTTCTTTCTACATAATTCTTTGCCCATAAGTATAAGTCTCTGTGTAGGGAACAGTTATCTTCAGTTAATCTAACTTTGTTACTGTACATGTCACAAAATTGTATGAGTGTATTGCGGGAAGGGACTTGTAATCTGATCTGTGGCCAACTCCTCTAGCCTACCATATCATGTTGACCCTTTTAAGTTTACTTTGTTTTGATTATCTTGTTTCTCAGTAAGTACAGGAACAGATGTTTCAAGAATGTCTCACAACCTTGTCATGGAAAGTTTTCTCAGGTCCTGAGTTATTCTGGTCTCACCTGGCTCTGTTGTCTATCAGCCATTTTAAAAATAATCACTCAGAGGTTTACTATTATTTACAAACTGTATGGCCTGTGGCAGAACTCTTGCAAGATAGCTTTTGTATCTTTAACTCATTTTTATTTACCTATAGTTTGCTTATGTTCTGTGGCTTTACTGCTCTGATGGCATGTTGTTCCTTGGGCAGTAGACTGGTGTATCCTCAGACTCTGTCTTTCTCTTTCTTGTTTCTTCTTGGATTTCCCACCTGCCTCTAAGCTGCCATGCCATAGGCCAAAGCAGCTTATTTATTAACCAGTGGGGGAAACATGTATTCACACAGTACAGAAAGACATTCCCCAGCAGTTCTCCTTTTCTATCTAATCAGAAAGGAAGGTTTTAACTTTAACACAGTAAAATTATATATAGCAAAACAGTTATTAAGCAAGAATTAGAGTTACAATATCTAGTATACTTGTTTTTGGCAAAATTAAAGACATTATTCTATCTATCCTATGTTTGTGAGTCTAAGGTTTCATATCTAATTTACTTTTTATCATAACCAAGGAAAGTTATAACTGTAGCTATCTAGGCTTCAACTACATCAAAGACCTCAGAAGGATATAATATTACCTAAATAAACAGCAAGAGCATTGTAATCAACTTCCAAAAATCTAGAATGACAGAGACAGCTGACTGCTTGGACAGTCACCCAAAGTTGCTCTGCAATGTTGAGGTATCCATCTTCAGCATATAGGCCTAGAGTTTCTCAGTCACTTTTCCCTGTGTCCTGAGGAATGTCTGGCAGTCTCCTCTTGGAAGCAGGAAACTGAGGGACAATTTTGCTTTGTTTTGGCAAAATTTAGCGGTCATTTTTTCATGAGTCCTGCTTGTCCAGTTGATGTAACATTTTGTCAAGCAGTCCAGGCAGGAACAGTTTCTTGTCCAAATGGCTAACCTTTACCATAAGGAAAGCAAACTCCATGTGGAGTTTCTTCTATGTCCATCATCTTTTTTGAAGTAAATCAGTATTGCCAGGAGAAGACTTGTCTCACTGTCCTGAAAGTCTAAGTTTTTAAAACATTTTTTTTTTTGGATTTTTTCAAGACAGGGTTTCTCTGTGTAGCTTTGCGCCTTTCCTGGAGCTCACTTGGTAGCTCAGGCTGGCCTCGAACTCACAGAGATCCGCCTGCCTCTGCCTCCCGAGTTCTGGGATTAAAGGCGTGCGCCACCAACACCCAGCAGTTTTTAAAACATTTTAAATGCCACATTCTGTAGGTCTTGAAGTATTTGAAAAATACCTACCTAATTGAAATATATCTATGTATACCTAGGAAATTTAACTAATATGACTATAAGTTTGATTGTTATAGATGACTATTAATTTGTACTTTTTAATTATACATTATAGTTTCAAATGAGCTGCACAAACATAATACCTTAAACAAGAGTAGAAATATACATATAGTATAACAAAATTAACTTTAGATTTGTATCAATAAACTAAAATCCTTAGCAATGTAAAACATTTTAAACAAATTATTGCTATTTAAAAGTAGATTCAATAATCTACCTACCCTTCATCCTATCATATCTATATCCTACATTTCCATATCATATCCCCCTTTCTTCTTTTAGAAAGAGATTGACTATGACCAATAACAATTTGTTACCAACCCCCAAACAAGGACAAACATTCATAATCTAGTTTTGGGGAATGTGGGCATAGTTTTCTAGGCTATTTCCTGCTAATTGTGGGTACTGGTAATATTATAGGGATCCTGAGAAAATTAAGAACTATAATTAAATCTTGGCTGTAGTAATCTGTGAGGATGGATCATCTCATCTAGTTGCTTTGAAGCTGATTTTGGATGTTGGATTATCTAGGCCATGGCTGTTACTTGAAACTTTTCAGGGGGCCTTGGTTGATCAAACCATATTGGCCTGGAAGCAATCAACAGGGTTTCATCTTCTGTGGAAACAAAAGCAGAACCTATTTTCCAAAGCAACCTATCCTTAGAAACAAATTTTGAAGTCAAGATACCATTAAGATATATGTATATTGATTTAACTCAGCAGCCTTTATAATCAAATGTCTTTCTGCAGTTAAAAATCCCAAAGACAATATAATCCAGACACTCTGTGTGATTTTCATCTTTACATGGCTTATTCTTTATATTAATTTCATTGTCTCTTTAAAGACTTTATGTTTTTAAATTATCTATTACTTTATATAACAGTCTATCCTCTTTTTCTTCTCTTCCAAGCCTATGTACATTTTTACACATAATGTAAATCATTTGGAGGTTTATTCCATCTGAATCGGTCATTTGTGTACCTAGAATTCTCTTTCGATCATTTGAAACTGCAGCAGGGCTAAGATTGAAGTTGTGGCCCTGGCTGCTGACTCCACCCACTTCAGCTTCCCACCATGGTTGTGGTACCCAGGAGAGTCACCCTTATCCCTAAAACTCTGGGGTCCATGTTGTCATCAGGTAGCATGCAGCTGGCCCATAAACCCTTTTTGTCTGTATGAGTAAAGGCTAAATCCACCATGCAATGTTCTGCACAGCTTGAAGACCTCTCTGTGTACTGAAGCAGGAATCTGATATGGTGCACTCAAGCCCAAATGCTGCAATGTCTCACAGCCCACATCTTATGTCTACAGCATGAGACATGAAGTAGGAAGTTGTTTGGGGATCCGTTTTAGAATCTCTTATTAAGTTCTCTCAGGTTTTAAGTGAAAACTCAAGCCAACACATTAGGCAGCCAAATGGAGCCAGAAGGATTTCTCAGGTCCTGCCTGGCCCCACAATCCCATGGCCACTTATAAAATAATCACTCAGAAGCTTAATGTTATTCACAAACTGTAAGGCCCAAGGCAGGCCTCCTGCTAGCTAGCTAGTATGTCTTAAATTAACCCATTTCTATTAATCTATGTTTTGCTACATGTTCTGTGGCTTTACCAGTCTGCTGGCATGTTGCTCCTTGGGGGGCAGGCTGGCATCTCCCCAGACTCTGACTTTATCTTTCCTGTCTCTCTTCTTGGATTTCCTAACTTGCCTCTAAGCTGCCTTGCCATAGGCCAAAGCAGCTTATTTATTAACCAATGGGAACAACATATATTCATAGTGTACAGAAACTATCCTCCAGCATAACCTCTTAAAGAAACCTCTGGCTTCTTTATCTGTGTCACCACTTCCAAGGTGTAAGGAAGACCTTCAAGTAGATAGGAATATCTTCCTAGAAGGGGCTAGTAGTATGTTCAGGACTGTCCCAGGGAAGCTTAGAAGCACCATTCCTGGGACAAGGCATAAATGATTCAAAATAAATTTTCCATCAATCTAATATCCTCAAATTGTACAAATATTAAAAGTGACCCAATTATGCAACTGGTAGAGATGAAAACCAAAGGTGGCGTGGAGGTCATCATGGAGCTCAGCTTTGCTGGATCTCTGTCATTCAGCTGTTCTTGCTTTAATGACTTTTGCTGTTTCCATCAGATATGGCTGTGCCCGAATTCAACCAAGATCTGGCCTGCTGTGGGAGGATAAAAATACTTGCTACTTTTTTTTTTTTCGAGACAGGGTTTCTCTGTGTAGCTTTGCGCCTTTCCTGGAACTCACTTTTTAGACCAGGCTGGCCTCAAACTCACAGAGATCCACCTGCCTCTGCCTCCCGAGTGCTGGGATTAAAGGCGTGTGCCACCACCGCCTGGCTGCTACTTTCTTAAAGTTACTTTTTTTTGATGGGTAGAAGTTTTCCCAAGGAGACTGAAAATGTTCAAGTAGTGCCTAAAAAAAAAACTCCTCATGAAGGGGTGCCCTGATTTGTCCTCTTTCTAGCAAAACAATCCAGCAGTAGCCTGATTGTCATGGCCAAAACCCTCTCTATTAATAATGATGACTTTAGACACAGAGTGAAAACTCCATTGTACATCTAGACCTCAGAGTTCTTGGCTGATAGAACTAATGAAGAGGAGACTCTCACAAAACTCTCATGAGAGTGCAGAGAAAGATGGATAGGCCTCCTTCCCTTACTTTCCCTCAGTTACCTGAACCCCATATAGTGAGTGATTAACCCCCTATTAGATTATATTTGGAAGAATTCCCTATCTACTTCCCAGCCTCAGAGACTAGCTTTTGAGAAAACTCCCTAACCATGCCTTTTTCAACCAAAGACCCTCCAGTTTTCTGTACATGCTATTCAATGAACTATCTGAGAGACTCAGGCAACCCCTGAGTCAGCCAGCAATTTCCCCATGTTTAAGTCCAGTGATACTCTCTGTGTCAAGTGAGTAGCCAAAGGGACACTGGAACATTGAAAGGACCCTACAGTGTGTTTCTCTTGACTCCTATGGTGTTACAGGTAGGTCTTCATACACCATAGATGCACCACACCCTGATAAAAAGTGGAAGCCACAGATGTTTCTTTTAAATAGACTATCTCTGGACTATAGACCCATTGCTACTAAGGTTCCATTGGACCCAGGCTCCTCCAATCCCTGCCCCCATACCTCTTACTGAGTCTTGTCTTTTAAACTATGGGTATAAACACAAGGTCAAGAACTAAACCTCACCATTATCAGGTCTGAACTTGAAACTGAGGAAGATTAATACTCAGAAGGTATTAGCTAGTGTGACTCTGGATCATCACCCTTTATCCCATCTTGGACTTTACTTTTTAATGCCTACTTTAAGTATTTTGTTGTATTAGAGAATGGAAGGATGCTGGACTTTGTCTTTTTAGATAGAAATACAGAGTTTATGATTTCACAGACACCCTGTGGCTTGATCCCCAGCTGCCAAGAAAAAGGGAGTTTCCTTTGTAAAACTAGATTCCTAAAAAGATGGATTTAAAAAGATTTTGGACTTTGGGAATAGGAATAACCTAAGCAGTCAGACTCTATGCTGAGGTAAGGGACCCTTGGGATAGAGTTAAGCATTCCCAGGGAAAAATCAGCCAGGATTGTTGGTCATGCTTAGACATATGGCCTGCATAACACATAGGGATATGCAATAAACCGACTGTCAGCTTATTTACTGACAATACTTACAGTGACTGTGGGCAGCCTTAATCAACATTAGGATACTTAAAAGGGGCAAAATGTCTAATAACCAAAACTTTTAACCTACACACTTTCTCTTATTCTGATAGCTGCTTTTTAGCCTAATGGGTTAGTTCTTATATATAAAAGCAATATTACACAGCCTCTCAGAACACTTGGTGGACATGTACTAATGGTTTGAATAAATGGCTCTTCTAATGCTTCACAAACTAAGTGGATAATTTGATAAAGACTTAGAGTCATTAAAAGTTTCTGTTTCTAAATTAAAACAAACAGATTCCTTTGAAGAAATGGTCATACAAAATTGGAGAGGCTAGAGTTTTCATAAAATGAAAGAAAGCATATATGGATTTGGGAGAAACCTGTTGTCTCTTTGCTAATTGATCAGGAGTAATTAGAAATAATGTTGTCATGGTTGGGAAAATAATTAGTCTCCTTTGCTAGCTACTCAATATCAGCACTGGATGGGCATATAATTCTCATTCTGATTGGAATAAGTATGGGGCCTGCATCATAATCTAAAAGAAGCCATAGAACAGGGAACATGGCTTCAGTGAAAGAGAAAGGGAGCCCAATATATCATGGAGGCAAAGTTAAGGTCAAGCCAGAACCCAAAGAAAGAAACAGAAAGAAAAGTTGAAATTAGCTTTTCTGAATCAGCACTCATTTGTGTTCAAGATCAATGAAATTTCTGACACACTCAAGTACATAGATATTCTGATCTGAATATTTCACTTTATATACAAGAAAGTTTAATCCTATATCCTATGCATTAGTTATAAATTAATTTTGAATTTTAATATATTTCATGCATGTCTATGTTTAAAGAATTTTCACTAATGTGAAAACCTTAAGAAATTGGCAAAAAATGGTGAGAAATAAAAATACAAAATTTTAACTCTTCATAAATATATTTTAGTAATTCATGATATACAGTATTGTCAGTGGATGATAACAGTAGAAGATAAAGAGACATATTGGATAGAAATCTGAGAATGTGCTTTAGGAATTACTGTCCCTGCATTGCATAATTTCACTGGAAATCAGAGATGTCATTATTTATTTATTCAATTACACTAGATACAAGAGTGACATTGTATAATATAATATTTTTTAATCTCATTAGACAAAATCAATCTAAAATGGTCTGAATTATTACTGAAGGTAAATGCAGTGGTAAATAGACACATGTATTTCTGGAAGTGGCACATTGAGATAAATATTAAAAGCATCACCACAGTGCTAACTCTGACAGCCATCAGCACTCAATACTCTGAGACCATGAAAAACATTCTTACAGCAGGTAGTTTGGTCTCTATCTGAGTAGCAGCCTGTGTGTGTGTTTCTGGCTGTTTTGTAATATATCAAGGCAGATTACACATTTTTTGTGTGAAATACTCTAAGAAAAAGGGAGCTAGCAAATAAAATTGCAGTGCTAATGAAAAGTACAAACTGAGGATAAAAAAGTACAGTGGCTGCAACAGAATGCACACCACAGAAGGGTTTTTCAAATAAATGAATGCAGTCCAAATAGACCTTCATAGAAGGATGTAGAGAGCATTGAAAGATCACTCTGCCCATATGAAGAGAAAAGGCCACAAAGCTTCAATTCATGGAAAGAGGGAGATCAAATATGAGGCAACAGGAGACAATGGAGGGAAGAGCTTGGAATCATGGTACAGATACAGGTGGAATCATTTTCATTGTTAATACACAGAAATAGGAAACACAGGGGAAAACATGCAATGTGACTTTCTCTGAGTTATGCTCCAGAAAATTGATAATTATATCTTTTTATTTCTTTTTTCATTTCCAGAAATATACAATGTACATATATTTATATGTATGTTATGTTGTCCTTAACTATCTGTTCTAAATAAGATAACAAACCATTTACTCCTATAATTTAAAAGCGTTGTTGATATAACTTAGTCAAAGTTAGGGTATTTGTTAAAAATTTTTGACATTTTATAATTGATGTCTTATCCTGAAAGTTTCATGAACATGACTGCCTAAACATAATATGAATGAGGAACACAATGATAGACATACCAAGTGGCTGGGAGAAACATCATAGCATCTTAATCCTACAGAAAGAACTATAGGCAACTAAGGACTGTCGAGAGTCAGAGAAATAGTCTTCTACAGGAAAAAGCAAAGCAATCGAATATCCAATAGCAAATGGTCATCCTCAAAAATGTACATAGGGGTAGGTTTATATGGACTGATCTGATTATACTTAGGAATATAATGTTATTACACATATGTTTATGCAATAACAATTTTTTAAACAGTCCATGAATTCGAAAGAGAGGAAACAGAGTTATGTGGGAAGGTTTGGAGGTAGAGAAGTAAAAAAGAAATGTTCCAATTATATTGTAATTTCAAAAATAAATGAAGAAATAAAAAAATTTAAAGCAAGCATCCCAATGAAAAGTATTTCAGATTAAGCTACAAAAAACTAATTTTGGCTTTTAATGTGTGAAACTGCTCACAAAAGGACTTAAATGTATAGTAGAAGAGAAAAACTCTTAACATCCACATTGTGAAAGATAATATTCATATGATACATCAATTTATATCACATTATTAATATAAGAAATGTTTGTAGAGTTGGGGAAATCTACTTTGACATAACAAGTCAACCAAATTTTTAAGTAAATGGAAGGGACATATTCTTCATCTCACATATCTGTAGAGATAATACTAATTTTAATTTGGAAGGATAACAGCCACCATGTACAACAGGATTTGTCAAAGGGGGAAAAATATGGTTCAATCAGGGCAAAATCCTAGCACTGAGTGTGGTCTGAGTTTGTGCCCAATGCACACCAGATGGAAGGTGAAGATACCTTCACACAAATGGTTTCTTCCCTGTATGTGAGACCTGAGGCATAAGTGTGCATGGACACACACAAAATATTGTGGTAACAAATGCTTTTAAAATTTGTACCATGTGCAGTTCACTATTCTAAGACATGTTGCACCTAAAAGATAACTTACATTAATCTGGAAATTGATATGCATTTTTAATATTTCTCTATCATATTATCTGAACAGTTATCATAGTCTTAAAATAAAATACAGTTAGTAATTTAGGTCATTATGCATAATTGTATGTGCACATGATCAAAATTAGGTGCATTCTAGCCAAATGCACATTGGAAAATGATTACATAATCTAATCCTGCCAGTCAACATAGAGATTCACCCAAACTATGCTCCCTAGCACCGAAAGTTTTTTTTTTTTTTGAATATCCCAAATCATAATCAAAGTCCTTGGGTACTTCCACACTTACATGATAC
This sequence comes from Peromyscus melanophrys, assembly GCA_902168415.1. Classification (NCBI taxonomy): domain Eukaryota; kingdom Metazoa; phylum Chordata; class Mammalia; order Rodentia; family Cricetidae; genus Peromyscus; species Peromyscus melanophrys. The sequence continues at coordinate 3,974 of CABHPR010134678.1, read as the reverse complement.
TCTGACGGTTTTGACAGTGATTTATTTCTAATCAGTATTTATAGTGGTATTCTATTTGTACTGAAATGTGATTTTATTTGTATGTTAATAAATAAAGTTGCCTAGGGGTCAGAGCTATCAGCAAGCCATAGCGAAAGCCAGGGCGGTGGTGGTGCACGCCTTTAATCCCAGCACTTGGTAAGCAGAACTAGGTAGATCTCTGTGTGTTCAAGGATACAGCCAGCATTGGAGACACACGCCCTTAATCTCAATACCAACCATAGAAGACTTGGAGGTCTGTACAGAGAGGTAGTGACGAGGCAGTCACGTAGTTGGGTTTACAACCAATGAGAAGGCAGAACAGAACTCTTATTTAAAATCAAACGCACAGGAAGGAGTCCCTTTTCGGAGAGGTCTCTTGGCAGGAGAGGCTAGCTGGCGGAAAGCGGGTAAGACTCTTAGCTCTGACCTCTTTGGCTTTCATCTTTACATTGGCTCTGTGTCTCTTATTTAATAAGGCAGTTGGTTACATCTACATTTGGCGCCCAACGTGACAAGAATCCATAAGAAACCGCTTGACTCGGCTTGGCTGCGGGTCCGCGGCTGGTCCGGTTTTCCGCCTTGGCGGTCGGCTCCGGCCAGCCGGCTCTGGACGGCCGGCTCTCTAGCCGGGGCCGAGTCGGTTTGGCCTCAGGCCCCAAGCGGTTAGCTTAAAAGCCGGTTAGCTTTAAAGCCGGCGCTACAAACAACTCAGGTCTGCTCTGCCAACAGGGCCCCTGTCTGTAAAGTCAACGCACGTGGTTGGAGTTTAAGGAAGTCTAGCCCAGGCCTGACTCCGCTCAAGCGGGGACACGTGTCTGGATTTAAGCTTTTAGCCAGGGCTTCTCTCTCTCTCTCTCTCTCTCTCTCTCTCTCTCTCTCTCTCCACCTTGGACACTAGGTGGCTGTTTTGAAATTCCCTCGGATTTCTACTGTTCTGCGCAGATTTGGTAAGTCAATTAACATATCAGATATTTTAAAGGAAACTATTTAAAAGAGAAATTTTTTCCACATTTAAAAAAAATGGGTTTTCTGTGTGCATTGGAAGAAAATTGGGCTTTGTTTGCAATTTTAGGTAGTGTGACAATGGAACAACTGTATGGGATGATTACTGTTGATCGGATTATGCAATTTATTACCATGTTTATACTCATTTTACTATTTAAAAAGATAGTCAATTTAAGTGCCAGGGTGACAGTTTTAGAAAAACTTGTTAAACCTGAAAAAACTCAGACAGAAGAAATTAAGAGTGAAGTTGTGGATCATAAGGTTACAGAGAGAAAGCCTGTTTTCACACAGTCACCCTTAATTTATCTGGTAACCGTGCAGCAGTCGCCTGATCAAATGTCTACACAAAATATTTGGGCTCCAATTGATATGTTGGATTTACGAAGGTTTAAGGAGGCAATAGTATCTTATGGCATGCATTCCCCATATGTAAAGCAAATGTTAAACTCTTGGTCGACATATAATAGAATTACACCACAGGACTGGCAGGAACTGACACAGGCTGTTTTGGAGCCAAGCCAGAGAATTCAGTGGCACATTTACTTCAAGGATGAAGCTAAAAACATAGAAAAACAATGGAGGGATAAAGGAATACAAGTCTGCCAGGATCAGCTTATTGGAGAAGGCCAATATGCTTCAGTACACACACAATGTCTATATGATGTCCAAACCTTAATTCTATGTCGAACGGCAGCCTTGAATGCATGGGACAGAGTTGAGGAACCAGGAAAAAAAGCTGAGTCATTTACAAAAGTTACACAAGGTCCAAAAGAATCTTTCACAGATTTTTTACAAAGACTGGCTTCAGCAGTAAAGAGAATGGTCCCCGATTCAGAAGCTAGTCAGATAATAATTGAATCTTTGGCCTTTGAGAACGCGAATGCAGCATGCAAAAGAATAATCAGGCCATTAAAGGCAAGATCTGCACCCTTGGAAGATTGGATTAGAGACACAGTTAATGTGGAGGCTCATGAGCATGATGATATGTGGGTAGGAGAAGCAATTTCAAAAGGTTTGAGGAATGTTAGATGTTTTGGATGTGGAAAGCAAGGACATTTGAAAAGGGACTGTAAACAGGTCATTCCTAGGAACAATGTTTCTTCAAGGAACAATGGTAACAGAATGCCCCTTCCTTCTGGAGTATGCAGAAGGTGTGGTAAGGGAAAACACTGGACCAATGAATGTAGATCAACAAGGGACAGACAAGGTAATCCTTTGCCTCAGGCTTCGGGAAACTCCCAGAGGGGCCTCTTGGAGGCCCCCACAGCAAATCCAGTTCAAGCCTTTCCTGCAGTCGTAGAGGAAACCCCTGCTCAGAGCGAGTAAATGACCAAATGCCTATCGAAATAAATCATGCTGGTCAGGATGATGAAACAGAGAGAATAAAAAATTCAAGAAAAAACATAAAGAAAAATTTTTGGCAAACTTCTATTAATGAACAAAGACCAAAATTAACGATAAAAATTAATGGTGTTTTGTTGTCTGGTTTGGTAGACACAGGTGCGGACGTTACCATAATTGCACCAGAATTTTGGCATCCAACTTGGCCTCTTCAGGAGGTAAATGTTCAATTGTTAGGAATTGGGACATTATCTCGAGTAAAACAGAGTGCAAGATGGCTCGAATGTATAGGTCCAGAAGGACAGAGAGGTAAATTAAAGCCATATGTGGCCAACATAGCTATGAACCTGTGGGGTCGAGACCTGTTGCAACAATGAAATACTCAGATTAACATCCCTCCAGTTTCAGAAACAAATAATACACTAGCACATGTTTCTGAGAGAAATATTAGAAGGCATTATTCTGAGTGGTCACCAGCCATCCATATTATACAAGAACAGGGCACAACAACTGATGATCTTCCAAAGACACCAACAGCTCTACCCTTAAAATGGTTAACAGACAAGCCTGTATGGGTTCAGCAATGGCCTTTAACAACAGAGAAACTCCAGGCTTTAGAAGAGCTGGTAGAAGAGCAGTTAAAGGCTCAGCATATTGAAGAATCAACCAGCCCTTGGAATTCTCCTGTATTTGTTATTAAAAAGAAATCTGGTAAATGGAGAATGGTAACAGACCTTAGAGCAATTAACAAAGTAATTCAGCCAATGGGCTCTCTACAATCTGGAATTCCTTTGCCTACTCTGTTACCAAAAGGATGGCCTCTCATAGTTATTGATTTAAAAGACTGTTTCTTTTCAATACCCTTACAAGAAAAAGACAGAGAAAGATTTGCTTTCACAGTGCCTACTTATAATAATTCTCAACCAGTTAAAAGATTTCAATGGAGGGTCCTACCACAGGGAATGTTGAATAGCCCAACTCTGTGCCAATATTTTGTACAACAGCCATTAGAAGTGATACGTAAAAAGTTTCCCAAATCTATAATTTATCATTATATGGATGATATTTTACTAGCTGACTCAAATGCCGATATTTTAGAAAGAATGTTTGAAGAAGTAAAGAAAATTTTGCCTTGCTGGGGATTACAAATTGCTCCTGAAAAGATACAAAGAGGAGATTCTATTAATTATTTAGGACATAAAATAGAGCTACAAAAAATTAGACCCCAAAAGGTGCAAATTA
>CABHPR010134677.1:22999-36782 GCA_902168415.1 Peromyscus melanophrys | reverse complement strand
TTAAAACATTCTCCTCTTTTGCGGTTTGTTTTGTAACTTAATTGCATGATTCTTAAGTGTGAGCTGTGTAGATACCAGTCCTGCTGAATCACAGTGCGTGAAGATTGGGTCCATCTGCAGGGCTCTCAGCTCTTTAAAGAGAGAACTTCATTGTATCCTGCCCCACTGAGGTGGAAGAAGGCAGACCACCTTAGAGTGGCAGTGTATTCCAGAGAAGTTCCTGTAGTACTTCAAGTGGAAATGCTTGTAGTTTCCAGAAGGAATTTAGAGATATTGTGATCTGGAGGGATGCTGTGGTACTCCTGATAGAGACAGGAGGGACTAGGTGGCAGTCATACTCCGCACATGCTTGTGTAGGACACAGCTTCCAACGAGAGGAATGTTCTGTTCAGATGACTGCCCCGTCTGCCTCGGGTAGCCCGAGTGTGGGGGTGGCCTGCCTTCCATCCTTGCACACACCTCCTAGCACAGGACCCCAGTGCTGCCAGGCAGCAGCCTGTAAAGGATGGAAATTGTTCTTTCTCAGCTCACTGCTGAAGGAGCGTATAGACTCCCTTCTCCAGACTCTCTACATCTGATCCTTCTGGAAGCCAATCCTCAGAGCAGCGCAAATGTGCATTTGTATGTGCTACAGCTTACTGTACCTGGTTCTGTAATGGTGCACGCTGTCATCTGGAGGTGGGGGGGCGGGGTTCCTGACACTGACAGAAACCTTTAGTGTGTATCCCACTAACAGCATAGGGCACTAACATTTACAAGCAGCAGAATGCCCTAGGTGGGTGTTTCTATCACTTCTGAGCTCTCTACTCTTCTGTTGAATCTTCAGGATACCGGATGTCAGCCCCACAGAACTGTCCAGAAGAGATTTCTAAAATCATGATGAAGTGTTGGGATTACAAGCCTGAGAACCGCCCTCGGTTCAGCGACCTTCACAAAGAGCTCACTGCCATCAAAAAGAAAATCACATAGTGCCGGCCAGGGCCAGACTCCACCTGTAGGACTCTGTCCTCAGCCACCCCAACTTTATACCACCTTACTGCAGCCATCTTGGAAGGTTATGTTTTTTATTAACCGGGTTTTTTAAAGTCCGTTCCACTTTAAAAATATGTTAAAGGCAAATTTATTCAAGAAAGAAACAGCCCTACCCAGGGCCGTATTAGCTAACCACAGGACCCTACCGTGTGAGGCCGCTGTAAAGAGAAAAGCACAGGTCTAACTGAGAAGATAAAAGGCCTATGTTTTCATGCCTAGGACCATTGATGCTCCGCCAAGGTTTTCTACTTGAGGCACAGCCCGTGGGCTACTGTCTTCTGCCACAGGCCCTCCTCAGTTGGTGCTATAAACAGCGTGGTAGCGCATGCTCGCAGGACGCCTTCCCACCACAGTTGGCTCTCTACTCTGCCAAGGCGAGATTGTATCTAGAAATATAATCATATATTGGGAATTACTTGGGCCTCCTAGGGTTTTTCTTTTCTTTCCTGTCAGAACAAGCCCGGTGAGAACATCACACCCCTGTTATTCTGTCTTTTACCTCCTCAGTCCAGGCTGCAGAAAATGGTGCATGGAAAATTCCCAGAGAGCACACAGTATGGAGGCAGCTGCTCCCACAGGACACTGCAGAGGACAGGGATGACAAGAAGTGTGTGTCCAGGAGGGCAGGCTGGGAAAATAGCGGCTAGCCAGTGCTCGACAGGGAGAAGAAAATAACCGCCTGCTTGCCTTCCAGACTTGCACCTTTACAATTCACTGTATCTGTGGTCTGAATTCCCTAACGAAGCCTAGGAAATGTCTCAGGAGCTCCTGGAGTCCAGAGGAGACTTTCTTAGAGATCCTGAAGTCCGCAGAAGGAACAGCATGGCTTTAATCGTGTACCTTCATCCTAGGGGACAACCCGGAATGAAATTCCCGTCATTTGTACCAGTTCCTGAACCTTCAGAGTCCATGACTCACACCCACAAACACCCACAAACATCTCCTGAAGTGCACAGTTGATATGAATGAAATAAATGGACCAGAAATCAAGTAAATATTGATGAAGAAACCCTAGGGCACCCACACTTCCGTCTCCTCTTTCCATCTAAAGGCAGTACCCGGAAATCTTACTGATAGCTCATGGGTATGCAAGCACACACATCGTTAAAGGTGTCTCCTGTGTATCAAGTGTAGGGCAGTTCAATCTAAGATTTGGTTGAAGTGAATCTTAGCTGTGTGCAGGGAACTTCCCCATGATCTATCCACAGCTGTCTCAGGATCAGTGTGTCTGGGGGATAGTCTCACTCAGGGGAAGACGTGGCCCGGAAGCCTTCACTAAGTCCTCAGACCTGTGTCCATACAGACATCGCTTTAGGGACTACTCAAGTCTGTGTTGAAGAGCTCACGATGGCAAGTCCCTCCCTTCCGGGCTGTGTAGAGCACAGACCAGACTCTAAAGGGTATAAAGGAGGCTGCTGAAGAGAAGAATGGCTGGTATCTATCATTCCAACCTCCTTGCTCACTTTATACACATATAATGATCATACATGCAGACTAAAGAAAAGGCCGTATGAGCCTGCTCACAACAGTACACTGCCCCACACAGAGCAGCCCCGTCATCGGCTCCGCGCTCCCGCAGGTCAGACACCACAAACAAGCTTAGCTCCCTTTTCATGGCACACACCACAGAAACCCAAGTGCAGACTCCAGAATTCAGACTCGGTGCTGTGCTGCTCTCCAGGCAACTGCTGGCCCTCAGAAGGAGATAAGACGTTCCCTTTCAGGGTTTCCAAGTGAATCTGTCTATAATACAATTTTTGTCCACGAGAAAGAAAGAACAGCCTCTCAGAGCTACACTCCCAGCCACGGAAAGGAGACTGACTTGGCTCTAACTCTGTGAACAAGACCCGAAGCTTAATCCTTGCATTCTGCTTTAAAGAGAACATGGCATTGATAATTTCACTCATCTCGGCTGTTGGGATTTGCAATTCACATCAAAACTCTTTGCTTAAATTAAAAAGGCTTTTCAAAACATCGTGACATCTGCAGCATTTAAATTCTATTTTATTCTTTGTCCCAGAGCAGGCAGAGGTACAGTTTAAGATTAACTCATCGGGAGCCTTTCAGGATCATGTCAGTCGTATAGAATATTAAATTTAACATAGGCGCATGCATTAAGAAAAGCTTATGCAAAAACATTCTTACAGTTAATTTTGTTATGCTTGAAGCATAATTTATTCATCCCTTCTGTCACTGATAATTATTGGAATTATGTACTTTAGGAGGCTAATCCATACCCAAAAAGTGCACATATAAATACAGTTCTGATTTGCAAGTTGATTTAGGGAAAAGAGACTGCAGAAATGCACAAAATGCTATGATTTGTTTCGTTAAGTAATAATAGTAAACAGTGGTACCCAAAATTCCCGCTGGTGTGACCGCCCTTGAGCCTGGCCACACATCTTTATTTCCCTAATGGGTTATCCAAGAGTTACTTGTAGCCCTGCTCATAGCTACACTCAGCATTCCTTCAGTTCAGCCATCTGGGCATGAAGGAGAGGCTGGTAAACCTGAGCAGTCTGACTTCCCAGCTGCATTTTCCTACCTTGAATCACAAGAAGCCTTCATGAGAAATGGGTAGTTCTTTGTTTTTCAGAGAGAGAAAACTTCTCTGCCAAGTCGGCATCCTTGTGTATCCTGTGTGACCTAAGCTTTCTTCCCAAAGCCATTTTCTTAGGAAAACCATAAGGGATTATGAGGCTTTCTTTCAGCCCCTCCTGCTACGAGGTCCACAGGGAGATGTCCCACGTGATTCTTTCTCCTTTTTCCAAGACAGCAGGGACAGTAGAGTTAGTTCCCCAGTCACAGCTGGCACCTTCTCACAGACATCATACAGCCTGGAACCATTTGTGGGTATCTCACAGATGGTATCCACTGCAGGCAGGGTTGTTTAGAAAACAGAATTTCTTAGAGCTGAGATTGTATTAGTTTCCTTTTTAGTCACTATTTCTGTTAGCTAGCTTCACTGACCAACTCCACAGTGCTGGTGCCAAGACTGTTGGTAACCAAGCATTTTAGTTGCAATATGTGCTACGCGCCAGGACTTGGGGAGGGGGCAGTGAGCACCCCGGCTGCAGCGGCACAGGTCTGTGTTGTGTGTCACGGTCAGAGGAGTCTCAGGCACACTTCACGATCCCTGTGATTATCAGTTGCTGTACAAGTGTACCTGAACATCATCCTGATATGCTGTGTACACTGTCTTATAGCTCTGTGTCCTTGAAGCAAGAGTGACATCTGAAAGGGACTGTCTGCCTGAGCCCTCTCCCTTTCAGCACACTCCATTGGTCACACCATTGACATTCGCCATGTCTCTTGTCAATAGATGTGATTGTCACGGGAAGACAGACTTTCCTATTTGGTGATCAGAGCCCTCATACAAAACGGCACCACCACTGAGAAGGAACTGCAGAGACACATTTCCCTGAATGTGTCTCTGTCTTCAATAGATGGAATCAAAGATTTTACAGGGAGATCCATCATTAAACTGGCAGGAGAGTTACTATCAAAGTATTACCTCATTTTAACTGATTTACTATAAACATCACAGGTTTTTTTTGTTTTTTTGTTGTTGTTGTTGTTTTGTTTTCGAGACAGGGTTTCTCTGTGTAGCTTTGCACCTTTCCTGGAACTCACTTGGTAGCCCAGGCTGGCCTCGAACTCACAGAGATCCGCCTGGCTCTGCCTCCCGAATGCTGGGATTAAAGGCGTGCGCCACCAATGCCCGGCTACATCACAGTTTTTAATTAGATTTTTACTTTATATTTTTCTGGGCTTATTAGTTTGATGTCAAGTCAGACTATGTACTTTTTCTGAGAATGCAGAATGCCACTCATTTCTGTAGAAGAAAAAAGACCCTGATTTAAAAGCCACCAAGATCACCCCATGAGGAGTCACTGATACAGACTTAAGCTCCCATTAAATGTCCCTTTGAAAGTCACATTCTAATACAGATAGTCAACTACATATCATCTCCCTAAGTCAGTTTGAGAAATGTACCCTCACCCCCACAAACCACCCCACTGTCCTCTACTGATTCAAAGATGAAATTCAGGACCAGCCTTAGAATCACACTCTATCCTGACAGGCATGAAGAGTCCAGGACAGTAGGAAAACACCCTGCTGTGACATTCTTAATCCCTTTACAGTGCCCAAGAGCAGGGGCACAGTGGGTCTGCCAGTGAGCTGTCCAGGCAGCATGCAGGGAGGCAAAACAGGAAAGAACCAGTTCCCTGGAGAAAGTGGAGAAGGCTGATAGTGCAGCCTGGAAGCCCGAGGAAACTGCCAGGTGCCAAACCCTTCCCACAAAACCTAGAACAGATTCATCAGTCCCAAAGCTGCAAAAGAGCCCACCCCAAAGCTGCAAAGGAGCCCACCCCAGTGCCAGGGCCACTCCCTGCAGCAGGAGCTGCTCGCTTGGCACCTCATCCAGAGCTGACACTGTGCGAGGAGATGTTCCACTCACCATCTTCCCACCCAGCAAAACTGGTCCCATGTGCTCAGTCCTGAAAGAGTAGCCAATGCCTCTTTACATTTGCACTAGTTATCAGTACGTGTTAGGCGGAAACCACTGATTCTTCATGTCTCATTAGGAATCTTTTTTATGCAGTAGAAGCTCACTTGTGCTAAGGTTTCCTAAATGAGGACATGCATCATCTTGTGAGACCTTTGACCACTAGTAAGTAACTAAATGGTTCCTGGAGTTTCCTGCTGAGGGGCCCTACTGTGCTACACTCTATGAAGAGAAACAAAGCAGCAGGAAAGTTGGGAAAGTAGCCATGTTTCTTGACTTTCCACTAGTAACATTTAAGGGCAAGAGAAAAATAGAGACCTTCTGAGGCAGAGCACAGTTCAGCCGGGTAAGGAAGTGAGCATCCAGCAAAGGAGTCAGGGAAAACAGAGGGCAGTCAGAATATCAATGAGACCCACGGAAAAGCCTGAAGCTCTGGCAGCATGGAGCCCACCTCCTTCTGAACAGTACCAAACAGAGCACCCCTTCAGCTTCTGCAACAGTTTCTTAAAGGGCTTGAGTAGACTGTCTGTCTGTCTATCTTATGTCCCCTGCTGTCTCAGAATGTAGCCGCTTTCTCTGCAAAGCTACAGAGGTGGGAGTCGAGCCCATCTCCTATGCACCGGAAACTGGGAAACTGAGTTACAGCACATCTCATTGTAGGGTGCTCAGGAAGTTGTCGGGATGTCTCTGGGTTTCACTTCATTAATGGAAAACTGTAGCACAGCAGGTTTAGCTTCCTTGCTAGCAAACTTGTGAGAATCCTCAAACAAGAATATCCACCAACATCTCCTTTTGAACTTCAGAATTGTGTGCCCAAACATCCGTTAAGCTAGTAAGATGCAGGTGTTCCACAGATGACCAGAGTGCTGGGTGACAGTAATTGTCCTGTCGCAGAATGTTTCCCTCACGTCTGCCATACCAGGTCTAGCAATGCTAAGAGGTGTGGTCTTCAGACTTGGTTTTGACGGCTGGCTACCATCCTTTCTCATCTTTGGCTTTGCAGTGTTTCTCTTTCCCAGAAGAGAAAAGCCTTTATCATTGGCTTATAAACCCAAGAGTCTCTTCTCAGGGATTCCCTGCCTTACATGGATGTGCAGACCTATTCTGAGAAGTCCAAGCACAGTCAGCCTGAGAGTAAAGATGACCTGTAGAGATGGCGTGCTTAGGTGCTGTGTGAACGGCCTTATCAGCAAAGGCTTGGGGACCTTTTCTCAGGACATTAAGACTACTGTGAGTGGGCATGCCCAGGTTGAAGGCTTCCTTATTGTTTTGGGCTAGTAAGCTGACCTCCTACCCCCAAAGACATAGTGGAACAGAATACTCCACAGTAAAGCCCTGGACATCCAGTTCTTCCACACACTACTGCAGGCTAATACACTCTGTATCCTCTATACCCTTCTTAAGAGCAATGTCTAAGTTATTCAAGTTATATCATGTTAAATGATCTTCTAAAACTTTAAGAGGGCAATCTGAGAGTTCAAAGTGAGCCAGTCTGCCTCAATAGATACCCCAGAACATTATATGAAGACATCAGCTCTCCTCATAGTTTCCCAAAGCACCTCCCTGGAAAACCAGACATTACCACTTCCCCTGTTTGTTGGGAATTTCTGTAGCATGACATAAGTAGGCTGTGAATGCCACCCAGCAGATTCTAGACTGGCCTAGTAGGAAGCCAAGTGTCCTTCTGTAAGAGACATACCACAGCCACTTGTGAGCACAGCGAGAACCCAAGTGTGAAAAGAAGCTACATATGAATCCAAACTCCTGTTCCTCCCAAAGTACTTGTCAAATCACCCTGAGGTGTTGGAGTTGCCTGACAATCATTATAGAACAAAAAGTGAGCCCTGTCTTCCCTGAGGCCCAGGGAGGTCTCTAAGTGCCCTATATTCAAACCCTTAGGGGCCAAGAGGGACTCAGCTGCTATCATTGATACCCTGTGGTAGCTCACCATTCCATGCCTTTAAGGATTTTCCCCTTACAAAGAATTTGGTGGGGAAAATATGCCTGCCAACTCCTAAGAAACGCCAGACTAGTTAGTGTATGCAAACACAGGGGGCAGGAACCAAGCTTGAGCCTCACCCAAAGGACAGCTGTGCTTAACTTAGCCCTGGGTGCTGCAGAGCCCATTCCAGGCTAGCAGAGCCCATCCCAGGCTAGCTGTAGCTGCTCTCCTTTAACAGCAATCAGAAAACCAACACTAAGAAAAGCAAGATTCCAACAGAAGAGACTTTCCCATCCCTCCTTAGACCCTGGGCCTTTACAGACACAGTGCACAGGATGTGGACACATCCCAGCGGAGCTCGCTTTTTTATTTAGTGTCAATGGCATGGTTTCCTCCAGCTTCAGCGGGTTACTATAGGTATTCTTCATAGTCAAATGGCTCTGAGCATCCTATCAAACATAAAAGAAGCTCATTTATTCCAAATGCAGGCTAAAGTGGCCAGAGACACAAGATGCCCTTTGTCTGCTGGAATGTCACTTCACTATCACAACGTCTGCTCCCCAGCTTTATCTTGTGCACAAGGTCTCCACGTGGACGTGGTTCTTGTGGGACAGTTCCATCATCATCCTCACTCATAGGCTACCCAGGCTGCCTGCTGAATCAGCTTCCTTACAAACCCCTGTAGATTCTAGGTTTAAATGCCTATAGGTTTTATGTTTTCTTTGTGTTTCAGTGAATGAGGGATTGAGCAGCTGGGGACAGTGGGGACGAATGCTGGTGCACATCCTGTTCACTTTGCGTCATAGTTGGTGTCTGAGTTTCTTAGTCTGCTCTGGGTGCTTTTGTGAGTGCTCTAGAATGCCAGAACTCTCCAAAAGCATAGCCATGCAACCACATCAGGTTTAAAGATCCGTAGAAATACAAGGGAACGAAAGTTAGCATCAGAGACTCACAAACTACTCTGACTTCTTCAGGAATCCAAGCAAACTGAGCACAAAAAACAACAAAAACACAGAATACTCAATTGGTGCGCAGCCCACGTGACTTCAGTGGGCTGTCAGCCCCGCCATTTTCCTGGCACGGGAGCACAGAGAGCAGGGACAGAAATACTTTCCTGAGTTGCTTTCTCTGCTTGTTACATGGAGATGAACTCATGTTGAGGGAGCAAGGCTGCCCTCGGCCACCTGTTGTCTAAGTGTCCCATCTGCAAGCAGCATTGTGAGATAAGCACCCCTGTGTTTGGTTCACAGAGTTTTCTTCCATGCCAATGTATGGCTGTGTTAATATCAGGTTAAAGCACCTTTAATCTTCTTTTGTTATTTTAAAATAATATATTTGTGAAGTGGATAAAAGAAACACTGGAAATCGGGTGCTTCTGAAAATATCAAGTGTAAAACATATGTCCCAGGTCCATGGTGGTTTTTCTGGCTTTGTAAACAATTCTGAAAATGGATGACAGCTACGTGTGTGGAGCAGTTAGTTGTCTACCTTTGGTCATTTGTATCTCAGATCTGTATTTAACACGTATTTATTTGTTAGATTTTACATTCGATGAAATACACTTTGAATTTTGAATGGCTAACATTACCGAATGTTCTGAAAATTGCCTTCTACATTTTTAAAAACACAATTTCATCATTTTTGTACAGTTGGGCCGTTTTTTTGGACAGCCTTCTTTTCTCTTGCCAGAGACTAATTACCATCCATTGGTCTGCAGAGCCGCTTTTTACCTTGTTCTCGTAATAATGTAAAATATTTACAGCAAACTGTGCCGTGTCTTGTTTGATCTTTCTGTTATGTTTACATTTCTCCTCCTCTACCACATAAATATGCTCAAAAAAAGAAGAAAATGAAAGTGAGATTTCCATGGTAACCGGCCTCCTCTGGCTGTAACACTGCATGAAATGATTAGCTTTGGGTTTCTTTGTAATTAAGCACATAAGTCCTGATGAGGATGGTTATGCTGCTCCAGTCCAAGAGTCTCTTTCTGTTGCGATATCAAGATTGAAATGTAGCTCAAGTCTGAGTTTTCTATGTGCTTTGGGAGTTTGTCATGATTTTCTTAAATGTATTTTGGGGATTTTTGTTTTGATTTTCACAGCATGATTTGTTTAGCTTTCACATTAGAATTTAGAGGAGAAAGGTGGCTTGGGCCGATATTTGGAAACACACTGACATGAAGGAGCTCAGGTATCTGTCCATCATGCTAGCTCTGGTGCAGGGCTCAGCTGGTCCCAGCCAAGGGCTTGGCTTCTGCATGCCCATCCTGAAACTGCATCCTGTTATTTACCTAGGTTTTGGGTGATCCCATATCTTCTCCATCACTTACTTTGTCTGCATTAAGCCAAGCCCTGTCTCTTAAGTCCTGATCTTAAACAAAGAGTCACCCCAAACTACTACTTTTGTGTTCCCAGGACCACTCACAGCTTCCTAGGTGTCTTAGTTAGGGTTACTGTCACCCAGGATGAAACAACATGACCAAAAGCAACTTGGGAGGAAAGGGCTGGTTTGGCTGACACTTCAGCATTGCTGTTCATCATCAGGACAGGAACTCAAATAAGTCAGGAACCTGGAGGCAGGAGCTGATGCAAAGGCCATGAAGACTTGTTCCCCATGACTTGCTCAGCCTGCTTTCTTATAGAACCTGAGACCACCAGCCCAGAGATGGCCCCACCCATAATGAGCTGGTCCCTCCCCCATCAGCCACTAATAAGAAAATGCCTACAGGTCCGCCTGCAGCCTGATGCCTGCAGCATCTTCTGGATGGGTTTTCTCAGTTGAGGTTCCTCCTCTCAGATGACTCTACCTTGTGTCAAGTTGACATAAAGCCAGGCCTGCATACTAGGATGGGCACAGTACCCATCCAGCCCTCTGACCTTACTGCTCTTACAACACCTAGTACCTGCGGGGTGTTTCTGGATTGGTGAGCACCTTCTGACAGCCCTTCACTGTCTGCATAGGGGTTTAGCTTCTTACCCAGCAGATCTGTCTGAATCCTGGACAACCTCTGCCTTTCTTGACTTCATCAGGACCAGGTGCATCTGTCACCCAGGAAGCCTGGCTCCCTGACTGAATCCCATTCCCCATGATGAAAGAGCAGCATCTCTGAAAATCCCTGGAGCTCTTGTGGCACTTGAAGCCCTACACATCACTGTGTTCCCCCTCCGGCTGGTGATTTCTTCAGGCAGATGGTGTGATGTTGCTTGTGGAAAATACAGGAGCGAGAACTCGTTTCTATTAAAAGCATCGCTGAAACTACGTGACGTCTCTGTGGACCTCAGCAGGTGTTTCCCCACCATCTATGCCTGCTTCCTAAAAGCATCCTCATTCTCCTGGGAATTTCCACTTCAGTAACTGGGGCGGTTCTGATCAGAAAGGAGTTCCAAGCACCCACTGCACACTACAAAAGCCCAGGCACCCATGAGCTTTCTGTACAAAGCTAGGTCCTTTCTCCCAAGACTGAGTCTTGAAGGCCAGGAAGAGGAGCGGAGCACATTCTTGGAAACCTTCCTTTGAGCAGAGTTGTTCTGATTCCACTTCTGAGCTCCCTGCAGCCCTGGGTTAGTGCCATCCACAACCTTGTTCTCTAGCTTCCATTGACTTTGGTGCCCATCTCCCTACATGGCCTCATCATGACTTTCTAATTCCTTTCACCTCAGTCCATAGTATTCCATTTCTGTTGCCTCCGATCTGAAAGGCCCCTTCTAGCTTTGAGAGTCTGTGATCTCTCAAGTCTGAGGTCATTTCAGGGGTTCCTGAACCGCCATTGCTCTACAGAGTGAGTTCTAATCCTTCACTTATTGCTGTGTCAGCTTTCTGTTACTGTGGCAAAATGCTGGGAATCTGCAATGTTTAAAAGGTTTATTGTACACACAGTTTCAGGGTCACTTGGTTCAGGTGCTTTGGCCTTGTGGAGGCACAGGACATCATTGCAGGAGTGTGGCAGAGGAGGCCTGCTCACATCATGGCAACAAGAAAGATGAAAATCTAGGGTCCCCATTTTCCTTCAAAGTCACACCCTGGTGACCTAACTGCTTTCCACTAAGCCCCCGCTTCCTAAAAGTTGCATCACCTCCTGGTAGTGAGAGAGCTAGAGGCCGGCCTTTCACACATGAGCCATTTAGAAGTCATGAGACACAGAAATGCCTTGTCATGAGCTGTTGATTCTCACATTAAGCCTTCACCACCACCCCACCCCTGGTCCTAGCTCAGGGTAATTCAGATAATTGTTTCTTTTGTTGTCTCTCTCTGGTAAGCAGTGGTGCCATTGGGTGGTCAAGTGATAAGGTCAACAGACTAGACATTGTCAAAGGTTAGTTGATCTACCATGGAAATATAAATACCAGAATCAATAGAAAAATAAATGTCACAGGGAGCCAAGGCACCGGTGGCTTTAGAAGTGACTCTTCTAGCCCACCTGTCCCAGCTTTCAATGGGGCCTCACCTTAACCCACATCCAGAGAAGATTTCGCCTTCCTGCTGAAAACACTCAGCAGCCTACCAAATGT
Organism: Peromyscus melanophrys; assembly: GCA_902168415.1. Classification (NCBI taxonomy): domain Eukaryota; kingdom Metazoa; phylum Chordata; class Mammalia; order Rodentia; family Cricetidae; genus Peromyscus; species Peromyscus melanophrys. Next base: position 24,790 of record CABHPR010134677.1, on the reverse strand, counting down.
TTCCTTCAGAGCTGAGTAAAACACAATAAATGCTTTACAGCTGTAGGGTTTCATAAATGCTTTACACCTGAAGGGTTTCACGGCACACAAGTCTCCTCAGCATCCCCTGATACCATTGCCTCTGTCCACCTTTCCCCTTGGGCCCCCCTGACAAATGTCAGAGTGATTATGACAGTCCTGTAGCCCAAGCGGGCTCTGAGGAAGACACTTAGGACATCGGTGCCTCATGAAAGGAAGTAGGCAGGAGGGGATTTGGTCAATGATGCCCATGGAGGTCGCAGTCTTAGGGACTTTGAACAAGACAAACAGACCTAGACACAAGCAGTCCCCAATTGAGAACTATGTACAGCATTAGCCTCCTAAGGAATGCCAATTGCACAGAACAACTCAATGTTAGGCTGAAACTGTCTGTAGTAGCAACCAAGAGTAAGAGAAGGGGCTGCCATCTACCCCGGCCAGTCACTCTCTAAGGGCTTTTAAAAATAAACCACATTCAATTCAGCCTTTCCCCTCTGTGGCTCTGATAGCCACAGAAACTTACAACAGTAGACCCCCATTCTTCCTTGCTCTCTTCCCATCCCTCCTTCCCTCCCTCCTACACATCCTTTCTTGTGGCCCTACCTCAGTCACCCCACGATTTCATCCCTAGAGCAGACATTCCAGAAAGATGAGCATGATCTCATGTGTCTGCTATAAATGTGCATTCTTCAGATTCTGTGCTAGAAGGACCAGAAGTCACTCACAAGATCAACCAGCAAGTAAAGAAGACTAGAGAGTCCTCTGCAAAGGACAGTGGGAAGAATACCTGATGCCTGAAATTTGCTAATATAGGAAATACATTTCACCGAATCCCCTGACTTCCTAAACATAAAACAACAACAACAAAAAGGTTACATCTGAAAATGCATGAGCTGAGCATTCAGATTAACACATTAGAAAAATGGTGACTCTGAGGCTCACTGTTTCCTATGACTGGATGTTAGAATCATGAAGAGTTTTGTCTCCCCTAAGACATTTGGCAGTGTCACAACTGGGGAATGACTGGCTAGCATCTTAGTAGACAGAGTCCAGGGGTGCTGCTCAGCAGATTACAGGGCACATTCCAGAACCTTCCATTAAAGAATTATCTGGCTTCAAAAGCCAATGGTGCCCTTGCTGAGAGCCCTGCATTGTGTCTGAATATCCATTCCAGAGCAAGGTCACTGGGAGACTTCACTGCACAGACTTTAAAGGTACAGTGGAGGACAAGAAGTTTTAAAATGTGTTCTATTTTCCTTAAATTGGCATAAAGCTTACACAAAGAAGCAATCTACAGGATGAAGAAAGCCGAGTCCTGATGAGACTTAAAATCTCATCATGTAAAATCATCCCCTGATGAAATTTCCTAAGAAGGAAAAAGAATGAACCATATTAGGCATGAAAAGGTCAATTCAAATACAGAAATAGCAGCAATTGAACAAATGAGTGATTATAATCTTCATGCTGATAAACATGGAAAACCTAACAGAATTGACAACGTCCTAGAAAAACGTTAATGTACCAAAGCAAAATCAAGAAGAAGTAGACCTCAGGAGAGTAGAGCTGAGTCCAATCATTTAAAATCTTCCAGGGCAGGATGGGGGCCGGGGGAGGGAGGGGCAGCAAGGTGGATGGATGCCTAACTCCAGTACCCCCGGGACCCACATGATGGAAGAAGAAAAATGATTCCTGTGACTCCTGTGATTTGTCCTCTAACACACCACACCACACACACACACACACACACACACACACACACACACACACACACAC
>CABHPR010134677.1:0-22989 GCA_902168415.1 Peromyscus melanophrys | reverse complement strand
CACACACACACACACACACACACACACACACACACACACACACACACACACGGAGAGAGACAGAGAGAGAGACAGAGAGAGAGAAGTAAGTGCAATAAAATGTTCAGTCTTCCTAGAGCATTTTTCCAGCGAGCAGGAACTCTAATTTTGAAGCAGGTTTTTATTCTCCCAAAACCCAAACTAGAAGCATGTAAATGTTCATCAACACATAAGTGGTCAAGACAACCATTGTACATTTATCCCCTCCCTCCAAAAAAGAGTGAAATAGTGATGCACACACCTGGGATAAACTTCAAGGAAATTATGTTCTGTGAAAAGGCCGATGTCAGATGGATGCACACTGTGGTTTCACTTACTTGAAGTCACACAGATGACGGAGCTGGGGTCTGATCTGTGATACACACTGTGGTTTCACTTACTTGAAGTCACACAGATGATGGAGCTGGGGTCTGATCTGTGATACACACTGTGGTTTCACTTACTTGAAGTCACACAGATGACGGAGCTGGGGTCTGATCTGTGATGCACACTGTGATTTCACTTGCTTGAAGTCACACAGATGACGGAGCTGGGTCTGGTCTGTGTGGGAGGCGGGAATGCTGCAGTTCAGCACTGGTATTCTAGCAGGACTAGAACACATGATAAAATACACATACGAATACATGAGGAAGTAATGGAATCAGCCACCCTGAGGACTGTCACACCCGATCTGGGGACAAGTGACCAAAACACACCCAGGATGCCCTGTCCAGTTCCTCCCTCACAAGCTTTTGCACTTCTTTATCTCTTTCAGAGTAGAAAGTTTAAAAGATAAATATAAGAAAGTAAACATATTCCCACCAAACACTCCCAGACCAGAAATACACAGCAAAGCTCTCCAGGGTAAGAAATTACAAGTTCATCTTTACAATGAATATAGATGAACTTTTTTCAAAGTAAAGACAAACAAAATCTGATAGTAAAATATATAAAATATCCACTCTGGCCAGGCAGTGGTGGTGCACACCGTAATCTCAGCACTTGGGAGGCAGAGGCAGGTAGATCTCTCTGAGTTCGAGGCCAGCCTGGCCTACAGAGTGAGTTCCAGGACAGTATACAGAGAAATCCTGTTTCAAAAAACAAAAACAAAAACAAATCCACTGTGGCCAGGGAAATAGGAGCTTTGAACTTTTAAGTGTTTGAATTTTTAAATACTGTGGGACTTTTAATTTTTGGAATATTTTATATTGTAATGTCCATATTAATGTGAGATCTTGGGGATGAATAAGAAAGTGAAGGTTGTGACTTAATAGTGATGTGTTTGTGTGTCAAGTTGACAATGGGTCAGTTATGCTGGCTAGTTTTATGTCAACTTTACACAAGCTAGAGTCACTGGAAATGGGGGAGCCTCAATTGAACAATAGTCCATAACGCTGGACTATAGGCAAGCCTATAGGGCATTTTCTTAATTAGTGACTGGTGGGGAGGGCCCAGCCCATAGTAGGCGATGCTATCCTTGGGATGGTGGTCCTGGCTTCTGTGAGAAAGCAGGCTGAGCAAGCCAGAGAAAGCAAGCCAGTAAGCAGCACCCCTCCATGGCCCCTGCATCAGTTCCTGCCTCCAGGTTCCTGCCCGCTTGAGTTCCTGTCCTGACTTCCCTCAATGATGAACAGTAATGTGAATATGTAAGCCAGATAAACCTGTCCCTCCCCAAGTTGCTTTGGTTACGGAGTTTCATCATGGTCAGTAGTAACCCTAAGATAAACTGCAACGCCCACAGTTTGCATTGCTCAACAGAAAGGCCCCAGGTCCCCATAATGGCTGACTGCAGCCACACAGCCGACACTTTCAAAGCTGGACAAAGTGGGCAATGAAGCTTTGCCTCATTCGGCACATTCTCTTGCCACCTCACCAGTAGACCACTACCTCTTCAAATGTCTGGGCAACTGTTTTGGGGGAGAAATGCTCCCACAACCAATATGGCGTAGAAAATATTTTTCAAATTTTGAAGTATAGATTTTTATATTACAGGACTAAACAAATTTATTTCTAATTGACAAACATGTTATTGTAATGGTTCCTATTTTGATTAATAAAGATGTGTTTGAGCTTAACATACATACATACATACATATATATCACATATATAACACACACACATATATATAATCAACTTTGAATTAGACTTAGTCTAAAATGAAAAAGTGCAATATCTTCAAAGCCATAAAGGAATCTTCCAGATACCCACAGGAACCCTCAGACTTAATAGTGAAACCTTAGATGACTCCCTATTGCCCCAGGGACAAGAAAGGCCACCTCTGTTCTCCTTTGTGCTGAAGGCCCTAGCTAATGCAAATGGGCAGAAAAACTATATATGATGTTAATTGTAAAAGTTACTATTCACAGATAAATTCTCACATTTGGAACCCAAACAAACTTAGTAACCAATTATTAGAGTACACTGTAGTGGTATTTGCTCTGCCCATGACCTTGGGTTATATGGCCCGAAGAAGGCGGTGCTTCTTGTCGTTGTATGTGACCTCTTATAAGGAAAGGGAGAGGGGTCACCAGGTCCCTTCTCCCTGTTTCCTGCTTCCTGGTGAGATTGAACACCTGACAGCCTGGGAATTGAACCTGGTTCCTCTGGAACATGTCAGTGTTCTTAACCACTGAGCCACCTCTCTCCTCTAGCCTGGCTAGCTCAGTCAGTAGAACATGAGACTCTTAATCTCAGTGTTGTGAGTTCGTGCCCCACACTGGGCACCAGATAATGCAAGAAATCCATGCAAGTCTGCTTAAGGAATATTTGGGAATTTATTAAGATATAAATTGAGGAAATACACTCATGGTACAGAACCGAGTAGACAGCTGAAGTCGTCCTCTGTTCCTGGTGCGATCAAACTGCCAGGTGGATTCACTCCCAGTCAGAACAGAGGACAACTTCAGCTGTCTACTAGTTCTGTATTCGTGAGTGTATTTCCTCAATTTTATCCTAATAAATTCCCTAGTACTCCTTAAGCAGACTCCCGTGGATTTCTCGCATTAGTATACAAGAAGATTCAGCTAAATTTTTAGATGCAAAGCTGGCATGAAATAAAACTATCACATTTCTACTACAAAGCATGAAGATGTGGCAATGTTCAAACATGGCAACAAAACCATAGGACACCCAGAAACAAACCATGACATATGTTCAAATTCTTCACCAAGTGAGCCTTCAGAAACAACAAAGACCACTAAGCACAGAGGCGTGGTTTTTAAAGGCTAGAACTATTCCATACCACCTTGTAATAAAGACTACCTGATATTCTCATTTGATGCAGAAAGTATATTTGGCAAAGCTTACTACCTCTTGATGAGAAAATCATCAAAAAGTAATGGAAAGTGGTGCCATCAACTAAAAAGCACATCTGTGAACAGCTGTCACGCAGTTTAATGCTAAAAGCAACTGTTTTCCCCAAACCAAGACCAAGGACAAGGCCTCCGTCCTTACTGTTCTAATACAACATTGCTCTGCAGTGATGTCACAGAGAGGGGAATGAAGTAAATCACCTTGTCAACCGATCTGCCCTGTGAAATGCACTAAGAAATCCCCCCATCACAGCCAAAAGGATACAGGATGAGAAGACAGTACACCAATCAACTAGATTCTGTATACTATCAACAAATAGAGAATTTTTTCAATTACAATAGTATCCCAAAGTTGAACTTTAGATTTAACAAAATCTAAAGTTAGTTAGATTTAACAAAAAATTTACTCAAAGGGTACAGTAAAAAAATTATGGCTACCAGTAAGAGAAATTGATGAAGAAAAGTGGATGCCCACCTCATTATCTAGATGTCACCTCAACTTAGATGATCTACAGATTGTTGCAATTCCAATAAAAGGCTGAGATCTTCAGTGTAAAGTCAATGAACCCAGCCTGGTCAAATATTCTGAGAGGGAATAAGGACTTTTATTTACCCTACAATGACAGTAGCTGAACTGTACTGCATTTTCATAAAAATGAAAACAGAGGTCAGTGTAACTAAGTTCTGATGTCAAAATGGACCAACATGGGTCGGGTGGCCGTGGTGCACACCTTAATCACAGCACTCGGGAGGCAGAGCCTGGCGGATCTCTGTGAGTTTGAGGCTAGCCTGGTCTACAGAGCGAGATCCAGGACAGGCACCAAAAACTACACACACACACACACACACACACACACACACACACACACACACACACACAAAATCATGTCTCAAAAAACAAAAAAACAAAGCAAAATAGACCAACATGTACAACTATAACCAACTGATAATTGTGCCAGAACAAGTGGATGTCTCAATACAAACACCTTTGCCATTTGCCATAGAACTTTTGCCATTACAATTTACCAAATAAAGATGAATGCAAATAGTCTATAGGACTATAAACTAATTATAATATAGAAAAACCACAAAAATTCTAAAAGAAAGTATAGGAAAAAAATTCTGTGCCCTTGGGTTAGACAAAAAAAATTAGAACCAAAAATTACAAACCATAAAGAAAAGTATAATTTGGATTCTCTTGAAATTTATGACATTTATTCTTCAAAGGATACATGTAGTAATACGAACTAGTAATAAAATGGAAGTATTTACAAAACACCTATTTGCATAGGTCTTGATTCTAGAATATCTAGAGAACTTTTAGACCTCTTTAATCATACCAACAAGACCTCTTTAAAAACAAAAGAATCTGCATCAACATTTTATCAAAAAATTACAAATTACCAATAAAGCACAAAAATGCCCAATGTCATTAGTTATCAAACAAACAAACAACCCTCAAAGGAACGCTACAGGAAAAAAACCATAGACAAATATCCTTGATGAACACAGATGAAAAGATCCTCAACAAAATACTAGCAGAATACTCACTATAATCAACTTTTATCTATCCCAAGGATGCAGGGATGTTTCAAATGAATAGATAAATATATGACACCAATAAAATGAAGGATAAAAATCATATCAAAACATGTAGAAAAAATCAAAAGATGCAGAAAAAATGTTTGATACAATTCAATATCCCTTGATATTTAAAAAAAAAAACCTGAAGAAATTTGGTGTATCATAAAGGCTTTTGGTGATAGTCCTTCTATCAACATCATACTGAATGGGGAAAAGTTGAAAGCAAAAATCAAATACAGGAAAAACAAAGGCATGGATGGCCCTCACTGCTTTGATTAAGCATTCTGCTGGAAATCTTAATCAGAGCAGGTAGGCAAGAGAGAAATAAAAGAAATCCCAATTATCCCTGCTTACAAACGGCATGATTCTATATAGAGAAAAAACAAATAACTCTACCAAAAATCTGTATAAACAATTTTGGTCACATTTCAAGACTGAAATCAATATACATAATACTTTACAGGAATAAAAGACTCTCTAAGGAAGAGATCATGAAAGCAATCCCATTTACAGTAGCTACAAAAAAAATTATCTAGGAATATATCTAACCAAAGAAATGAAAGTTATCTACAATGAAAATTACAAAAAAAAATACAAAAAAGAATGTGATTAATTAAATTGATGTTGCACACACACACAAAATGGAAAATGTATTGGAGGAATTACTGTTGAATAATCTTATGAAATACCCACACTATTAACAGTTATTTTGAGAGTCAACACATACTCAGTAAAATGCCAAGCAATTCTTTACAAAACTAGAAAAACAATTTCTAAAACAGATCTACAAGCCACCCAAGATGGTTGAAATAGTCTAGAATGACAATGAATAAAACCTTAGGCATCATAATACATGATTTAAAACATACTTCAGAGCAACAGTAACCAAAACAGTATGGTACTTGTATAAAAACAGACGCATTAACTAATAGAGTAAAATTGAGATTCCAGAAACAATTTTTTTTTAACTAAAGTGCCCAAAGTATACAGTAGAGAAAGGTTGGTATTGGCAATAAATGCTGGGACATTAATATAAAAGACAGAGTTGCACTTAACCCTCACCCTGTACAAAAATTGACTCAAAATAGACTGAAGACCTAAGTGAGACCTGAAGTAATAAAATAACTGAGGACAAAGTATGGAAAGCATTTCAAGACAACAGCATAGTCAATGATTTCTTTATAACCCCCCAAAACATGGAGAATAAAAGCAGAAACAGTGAGACTACTGTGAACTGAAAAGGTTCTGAACAACAAAGAAAACAGGCAGAGGTACAAAGAAACAACACACAGGGAGTGGGCAGGGCCGCCAAACAATAATCCCCAACCAATGAGCAGGGCCGCCAAGCAATAATTCCCAACCAATGAGCAGGGCCGCCAAACAATAATCCCTGACCAATGAGCAGGGCCGCTAAGCAATAATCCCCAACATATGATCGATTCCCAAACACATAAGAAACTCAAGCAGCAACAAAAAATAATCAATTCAAAACAGGCAAATAATTTGAGTAGGCACTTTTCAAAAGAAGAAATATACTCGCCCAATATCTGAAAGACGTAGCTAGTCATCAGGGAAATGCAAATCAAAACTACAAGGGGACCTCACCCCGGTTAGAGTAGCACTGTCACAACACGATGATGGCGATGTGGCGGGAAGCAGACACGGACATTCCTCACAGGATGTGAATAAGCACAGCAGTTACGGAGAGCAGTGTTGGGGGTCTACAAAAACTAAAATCACCTGCGTTGTATGATCCAGCCCCCTACACTCCTGGATATATATGTGAAGGAAATTAAATCAGCAAGTGAAAGAAATAAATGCATTCTTGTGTTTGTTAGAGCACCGATCACAGTAACTAAAATTTAAAATCAAGCTAAGATTCCACCAACAGATAAATGGTTAAAAGTGTAGCATCCTGGGCTTGGGGATTTAGCTCAGTGGTAGAGCACTTGCCTAGCAAGCGCAAGGCCCTGGGTTCGGTCCTCAGCATTGGGGGAAAAAAAAGAAAAAAAAAAACTACACAGAAAAGTGTAGCATCCTGATAAATTGTAATCAGATTCATTATATAGTATTTTCTGGCACATATTGAAGTTCAAAGCCCAGATACCCAAGGCAATCCTGAGGGGGTGGGGGACAAAAAAGACTAATACGAGAGGTACTGTCACACCTGAATTCAAGTTCTACTAGTTGTCAAATCAGTGTGGTACCAGCACAAAAACAGGCCTGTAAATCAGTGGAATGGTATAGAAGACCCAGGGAAATAGAAGTCCACACAACTTCAGCCTCCTGGGTCTTTATTATACACTGCAGAAAAATAAAACACAACAGCATCTTCATAGATGGGAACACTGATATCAATACTTATAAGAATTAAACTAGGTCCTAAGATCTCACCTTGCACAAAATTCAACTCCATTTGGATCAGAGACCTTAACCTAAAACCTCCAAGTCTGAAACTGCTGGAGGGCAAGGCAAGGAGCACCCTTCAAGAGAGTATTCTGTGAGGACTTCCTAAACAGGACTGTGCTGGCTAGTTGATGTCAATGTGACACAAGCTAGAGCCATTTGGGACGAGGGGGCCATAACTGAAACAACATCCCCCCTGGACTGGCCTGTGGCCCGGACTATGGCACACTTCCTTGATTGAAGATAGATATGGGAGAGCCCAGCTCACTGTGGGCGGTTGTTTTAAGAAGACAGGCTGAGCAGGCCATGAGGAGCAAGCCAGTAAGCAGCACCCTTCCATGGCCTTGGCATCTGCTCCTGCCTCCTGTTCCTGCCTTGACTTTCTGCCCTGCCTTCCCTCAGGGGTGAATTACGATGGGGAAGTGTAAGTGAAATAAGCCCTGTTCTCAGTTTTCTATCAGCTTGGGGAGCCTGGAAAATGGTAGTGTTGAGAGCAATGAGGACTATGGAGGTCCAGCTCAAGAGGGTTCAGAGGGGAACAATATTAGCAACTGAGCCGGAGCCCATTCTTATCAAATTTTGGGAGAGAATATGGCTGCTCTTTGCCTGTCCTAAGAATCTGACTAGGGCTAAATTTAAAAAGGTTGGGTTGATTTCAATCAGTGGCTGGACAGTGGCTGGACAATGGCTGGACCTTTTATGAGCACTTTTCTCCTGTGAGTTGGCCTGATGTCTCGTCTTAGTTAGGGTTTCTATTGCTGTGCAGAGACACCATGACCATGGCAACTTTTATAAAGGAAAACATTTAATTGCGGCTGGCTTACAGTTCAGAGGTCTAGTCCATTATTATCATGGCAGGAAGCATGGCAGCATGCAGGCAGACATGGTGCTGGAGAGGGAGCTGAGAGTTCTACATCTGGGTCTGCAGGCAGCAGGAAGAGAGAGTGAGTCACTGGGCCTGGCTTGAGCATCTGAGATCTCAAAGCCTGCCCCCCCAGTGACATACTTCCTCCAGTAAAGCCACACCTACTCCAATAAGGCCACACTTCCTAATAGTACCACTCCCTATGGGCCTATGGGGGCCATTTTTATTCAAACCACTACATGTGGTTCACTGTACTTTTCTCAAGTATTAGACCAGGAAGCCTGCTCAGTGCCCAAACCACACCTAAGAAGAGAAAGGTGTACAAAAACTGCTTTTTTTACATTTTTAAAATTTTTTTTACAAGGAGATTATAAAACATATATGAAAACTCCGAGGTCCTGGAATATCCACAGCAACCCTGTGGGAGACAAGACAGGAAGCCAGACCTCAGTAGAGGTTGGCAAATGGACATACAGGAGCAATGGAGCCAAGAAATGGACACAGCTTACAGACTCAGTTGATGTTTGAACAAGGAACCAAAATAATAAAATGGGAGGACTTGCTGACAGGGAAACAGGGACACAAATGACAAAGGGAACCTGACAGCTGCTGTATTTGGTGCTCCAAAAATTAAGATGATTCATACTTTAATGCAATAGCTAAAAACAGAGACATTTTAAAAGAAAACACGAGGTTGTGATTCAGAGAGTAGTCAAAACATTCAAGACAGAAAATACAACATTAACAAACTGAGTATTTGATTCCATCAAAGTTAACCAGTCCCACTCATTAAAGTGGAAGGAAAAGCCACAAAACAACAAAACACACATCTACAAACTTACATGTGGAATAAAGCCCTATAACCTGACAATGCAAGACAATCCAGTTTTAAAATGGTCAGATCCAAATGGAAGATCCAAAAATCTCCTATAGAATGATAAATGTGAATAGCAAAAACAGGGAAAAGATACTTCTAAGCATTATTCATTAGGCCATACAAATTAAAACCATCATTGAATACTACCATACAGTCACCAGAATGCTGTTTGATAGTATCAAATGTTGGCAAGAATGTGAAGCAACTGGAACCTTGACAGTGGGCGTGTAAAAAAGTGCTACCAATTTAGAAACATCTGAACTGTACTGAATAAGAGTAAATACCACACCAACTGCACAATCCAGCAATTCCACCCCTAGGTATCTGCTGAAGACAAATGAAAATATATGCCATCCAAAAAAACTGAATGTTTATAGAATGTTATATTGAACAAATACTGGATGCCAGCCAGGTGTCTATCAAGACGAAAATGAATGAATGAAGGGTAAGGTAACCCCACATTAAATGGTGGTATATGCATCAATAAAAGGGGATGAATTGTTGACCACACAGAAGAGTCTCAAAAGCATTATATTACATGAAAGAAGTCATGGAAAGCCCATATTACATGAATCTGTTTTTATGGAGTTAGCAAAAGCTACAGTGTGGTCGGGAAGGTTGGTAATGGCTGCTCTGAGATGGAACTCGGGATTGACAGAGAGGCATGCGTGAATCCATCAGGGAAACAAAGATGGTCTGTGTGTCCACAGCGTACGGGTTTCTCAGCAGCATCCATTTGTCACACTGGTGAATGTACAGTTTAGATTCATATACTTCATTATTTGTAAATTTGATATCAAAAGAAAAAACAAATATTGAGCTGCACTTTACTGACATGCATGTGGAATTACAGTGGGGTGATGTCATCTGTAATTCATTTTGAAACACGTCCTACCTAAATAAACTGATAGAGAGGGATGGAGGACGAGCTGGCATCTAATAAGTCAAATATAGAAAAAATGCAATGGAATGAAAACAGTGGGAAATAGAGCTAACCTCTGCTTTCATATTTTACATTTGAATTTTTTGGAATAAATATTCTTTTCTAAAATGTCGCAGAACTTTGTGTTGTTTTCTCTGTAGAACTTTGCCTACATCATATTTCCTCTTCCTCTCCCTCCCTTCCTGTGTCTTGCTATCTAGTCCAGCATGGTTTCCAACCCTTTCTCCTCAGGCGTCAGCCTCCCAAGAGCTCGTGTTACAAGCATGCCCTCTTTTATTTAAGGCTCCACATTCATCATTGCAGCTTCACCGAACAGCTTGGTGATGTGCACACACCTTCACGTAGGAGCTCCCTACCCTCACCTCTCTGATGGTTTCTCTCACCAGGACTGCCTTACCAGGTACTGCTGAGAAACACCTTGCTTAGAAACTTCTAGAATTTATGCCTGGCAGTGGTGGTACACACAGCATTATCTCCAGCACTTGGAAGGCAGAGGCAGGTGGATCTCCGTGAGTTCTAGGCCAGCCTGGTTACAGAGCAAGTTCCTGGATAGCCAGGGCTGTTACACAGAGAAACCCTGTCTCAAAAAACCAAGGGGAGGAAAAAAAAAAAAAGAAATTTCTAGAATTTGACTGAACCGGGGCAGTGACAGGATGTGGGGAAGTGATGTCACAGGATGTGGGGAAGTGATGTCATAACACTAGTTTGTCCAGATAACTTTCCCCAATACCTACACAGAGCCTCAAAGGCTGCCCAGCTCTGCAGCTGGCACAGACACAGTGAGTGTGAGGTGGGCAGGTGCACATCTGGAAGGTCACAGCTTGCACACATGTCCTCCACCTCACAGCCTGCCCACACGCCCTCCACCTCACAGCCTGCCTACATGCCCTCTACCTCACAGCCTGCACACACGTCCTCCACCTCACAGCCTGCACACATGCTCTCCACCCGGGCTCTGCGAGATCTGTTTCAGAGCAGGTATGAAAGCTGACAAATTTACCAAATAAGAATATCTAGACTAGGAGGAAGCATTTGTCTCAGGTAGATGGATGGTTGTTATGATGGATTTCTCCGGGGAAAGGCTAGGGAAGGGCAAAGACGTTGACCCCAGAGCTAAAAATGAGAGCTATGAACAGCCGCCAAGAAAACCCAGCTGATTCCCCTGCCTGGAAATGAGAGACATCAAAGGAGAGATTCAATTAGAGCAGCGAGTTTAAAATCACGGCTGGGCTGTCTGTCTTTATCGGCTCACATCACTAATGAAATCTGAATCTCCGTGGAGAGGACGGAGGAAAATTCAGAAACAGAAGGGGTGTTGAGAGGGCCTGCGTTTAGAAGCCGGTAGCCTGGGAGAACAGGTGTTTAAAATTAATCAGCGGGCCTTGACACTGCGATCCTGAGTCTGCTTCCTCGGGGAGAGAAATCACTGGAAGGAAAAGAAAATGCAAACGCAAATAAGGCGTGCCATGAGCTGTCATGTTACCACACAAGGTCCCTTGGGGCAGAGGCCACTGCAGGGCTTAGCCTGTCCCTACAGAGGCCAGCATGCTGCATCTTCTGGTTTGTACCCTCCCCTATGACCAAAGATCCATCCTCCTGCCCTGGCCTCCCCACTTAGCAGTATTGTGAAGGCCTCTGCTCTCAACTAACGCACCACAGAAGTTGTCAGCCACTGTCCCTACTCATTCACAGCAAGTGAATCTGAGTTCAAATCATAACTCCACCACATTCTGTGGAGCACTGCACACAAAACCCAGTAGCATTCTAGTCTTGGAGCCTTCATTTGCAAAATCCACTGGACGTGGTAAAAATGCCCAGAGGGAGCACTTTGCACCCACAAGACTCCAGAAACGTAGCCATTTCCTTCAAGTCCCCACGGTTTCCACTGTATAATACAGTCAATGCCATACGTTTACTTCTGTTCAATAAACAAGCACCTCTGGAGATGTGAGTTCTCAGCCCTTCAAAACACTGCAATGTCACACGAGAGACCAGGAGCTTCATGCTGGGTGCTTCTTTCAGGAAAGCCTCTACTCCCACAGCATTGTGCTCCACTTGGTTTTCACATTCTGAGTTAGAGGAACACAGGTGGGTCTCTCCTCCTCGTCTGGAGCACTGGTTTCTTTAAGCACCTCTACCTAGGGGACTTTAGGATTGCCAGCATCCGGCAGAAGCACCTTCAGTCTTCCACTGTCTTGCCCTACCTCAGTTTTCCTCTGCGAGGCTCCTAGGCAAAGAAGAGTCCTTCAGTGTCTGCTATGTGCTGGCGACTTGTGCCCCCTCGGGAGAGTGGGATGTAAAAGGAGACAGTGGGGTGTGTTAACTGGATCTGTGATCATTATCTCAGGATGTGCGTGGTTTTGGAGATAGCAGCTTTAAAAGAGCAATTAAGCTGAAATGAGGTGGGAAGAGAGCCTTCATCGATGACTAATATCTTTATAGGAGTCATGGGTGCAGTGCTGCAGGGAAAGAATGGCCTCAGGAGAAAGTCACCCCTGCTGACATCTTAGTCCCAAATTTTGAACTTCTAGAGCTGTAAGAACAAACTTGCTGTAAGCCTCCTTGAGGAGACCCTACCAGAGTGATGCCATATCTATGGCTGGGAGATGCCAACAGAGAACTTCCTAATGGCTGAGGAATGGTTCTGTGGGTGATGTGCTTGCTGCACAAGCGTGAGGGCTAAGGTTGGGTCCCCAGCACCTCCATGAAAGTGGAGTGTGGAGACATGTAACTCCAGCGCTGGAGGACAGAGAAAGGCCAGTCTCGCTCAAACAGCAAGTTCCAGCCAGGTTCAGTGAGAGCCCCTGCCTAAAAAACATAAGGTGGAAACGTGATTTGAGGAAGATACCTCATGTCAACTTCTGGCCTCCACATGAGCCTATATGGGTGAGTGGACACACACACACACACACACACACACACACACACACACACACACACAAAGAAAGAAAAAAGAGAAAGAATGATTGAAAGAACAAAGAAAGAAAATGGCTGCACCTTTGTCCAGTCCCAGACGGCCTTCCTCTGTATTCCAGGAATGAAGTTCTATAATGTTAAGGAAGGCATTTCCACCTTCTCTAAGCCACGGTGTAGGGTCCTCCCAGGGGTGGCGGCACTTGGGTGAACATGGCCATTCTCTTAAGAATGCCTGCAGCTCACTACTCAGGCCCAGAACCAGGGTTATGAGTTGGCCCACCCCGGCATCCACCCCATGTGTGATCTGCTGGAGCGTGTGAAGGGGCCGGTCCTGCAGACCCAGAGCTGCAGGATCTCCATGACACAGGGCAACAGCAGGATAACCAAGAGGAGTCCCAGTGAGGGTCAGGTATCGATGGTGTAGCCGAAACCAGAGGCCTCAGACCAGACCAATGACTCTTTGCAATGAACACTTGCAAGTAAAGATATATGGACAAAAGGGTTTACTGTGTGACTCACTGTGCCACACTACAGCTTCCATGACGAGACTGATGTTTTTCTTTTTGTTTTTTTTTTCTCTTAAATTTTATTATTTTATTTTATTTTTGTGGGGAGGTTGCAAGGGCAGAGGGCAGATACGAAGGGACAGGGAAATGAATGGGATGGAGCTACATGATGTGAAAGACACAAAGAATAAGTAAAAAGAAAGTTTTAAAAAATATCTTCAGCTCTCAGGTTCCCTAGAGACCTGTGCTGTGGGAAGAACAGAGAGTTCTGAGCTTCAAGTACAGGCTCTTAGAGACCACAGATGGAGGCCCAGGGTCCTGGGAGCCTGCAGGGGTCCTGGTGACCCTTTCGTTTCTGATCCCACCTGATGCAAGCACAGAAGTTGTTCAAGGCATGTAGCCCACCGTGACCAGCCTCTGCTGGGTCATCTCCCTCCACAAAGACCTCATCACTTGAGAGGCCATTTTTTCATGGCTGTGGTCACAGATGGGGGTGGGAGCACAAGCAGACAGTCCTTGAGTGACCTAAAGTCAGCCTCCTACAGCGCTGCCCTGTGGTTCTGTCCCAGCCCTTAAGAGCAAAATGAATTAGTCAGCCTTTTAAGTACTCAGTATCCAAGAGTTCTAGATCTGTCTCATTGGTGTCACAGCAACCTGGGGGCCATCAGAAGCACCAGGTACCCCCATGTGTTACATCCTTACCAACTGGAGAAGTACTTATGCCCTCACAACATGATGCCTACTTGAAACATTGCACATTATTGAGAAGAACAATTGATTGTAGCCAGAAGTTTTCTCCAGTCCCACCCTGCCCCAGTCTCATAGCTGCTTATAAAATAATCACTCAGAGGCTTAATATTATTTACAAACTGTATGGTCTATTACAGGCCTCTTGCTAGCTAGCTCTTATATTTTAAATTAACCCATTTCTATTAATCTATGTTTTGCCATATGTTCCTTGGCTTACCAGTCTGCTAGCATGTTGTTCCTTGGGTGGCAGGCTGGCATCTCTTCTGCCTCTGCCTTTCTTCTTCCTGTCTCTCTCTCGGATTTTCCTGCCTGGCTATAACATGACTTGCCATAGGCCAGAGCAGCTTCTTTATTAACCAATCAGAGCAACACATATTCACAGTGTACTGAAGGATATCCTACAGCAATTGATTTTTGCATTTTGTTCTTAAATCACTACCATTGCTAACTAGTGGGAGGGACATGATACATTCACTCCAACCTTGGAATGAAATTAAAGATGACCATTCTCGTTTCTTAGTCCATAATGATTCTTACTGGTAACCATGTCAGAGGAGCTATTGACTTTAGGGGATCAGCTCACCAGCATGCAAGGCAGTGATGGGTGAATCTTGGATAGGCAAGGCCCCAAGGGAGTGGTCCCCAGAGTGTCTCTTGCTACTGCTATGTCTTTATATGTTTGCCACTGCTGTTTTTCTCTGGTATCTGGCATGGTGTGAATAGGTATGGGGAGATCCCCACTGCCTGTAATGTAATGTGATTATCTCATGGAAATATCCTGCTCTGCTGGGCATTTTTACCTGTGGATTATTATGAAGATGATTTCCTCCTCAGCTGTATTTTATACAATAATAGTGTTAGTTTAAATAGGATTTTGATGATTGAAGGTCTTTAATAAATATAGGAAGGTATTATGATAAAGGTTAGCTTAGTGGAAAAACTAATATAGGTAAAAGCAAGATATGATGTTGCCCCTGCCCTTGATAAAGCAGAGGCTGCCGAGGATAGAAAATAAGAACAAGGAAGTGTCACACAACTAGAATACATGAATTTCTCTTGGGGAGCCATATAGACTGTGGTTTAGGTTAATGATTAAGAGAAACAATTAAGTCCCAGAAGCCCAGCTAGCTCAAGTTTTTTTAATCTTAATGTTGAGAGATGTGTTCATGGGTTTCAATGTGCATCATAGCTAAAACAAAGCTTTAAAAATGGTTTAGTGTTTGATTACCATCTTTCTATTAATAGCTTTGAGATAGAAAAAAAAAACCAAGGAAACAATCTAAATTAGAAAGGCACATAGTTGAGTGAGGGGCTCATCATGGTCAAGGAACAAGAACAAAGTGACCTGGTTATTATCAGCTGACATGCCTTTCTTGCTAAGATTGGTTGATGATCAAAGATGATGATTAATTTGTTGTATCCATTTCTGTTGATGAATAGGTATGTACCCTGAAGATTTAGAGTAGAGATGACTGATTGTTTTTTCATACATAAAAGTCTAGGTCTGTGATTCTTTTAAGATTACCTTTTGAGGTAAGTAATAGTGATTGGTCCTTTCTTTGTAACTGCAAAATGCAGCCTGCCAGCAAAAGAACTGGCTGAGAAAAACACCTTGCTTGCTTACACTCTGTTAATCTTTAACAAGTTGCTTGAGTATGAATGTATGTGGGTTCTTGGAACAACTTGTTTTTCACCTGTAATACATAAAATGTTTAATCATGTAAGGGCTATGGAAAACATGCTGTTTTCCATTTGTATTCATTGTAATCATTCACTTGAAAATTAGAATGTAACCACATTGTAATTTTTATATTGCTCAAAAGATTTTGCTGGGGTATATAAGCTGTAAGGGAAAAAATAAAGTTAGAAGGAAGATATCAAGAGAGACAGAAGGGATACAACTGTGTAGAGGTAAGAAAAGAAAAAGAACAGAGAGAGAACAGAGAAGGGACCCAAAGAGTGTGTGCATGGTTTTCCCCCCTTTTTCGCAAGCCTCGGAGAGTTAACTTTTACTCCCTCAGATAGAAAAGTCAAGTGATTGGTTGGACAATCTCATTGGATCCCCCTCAGTCCCTGAGCTGCTGGAGGCTGGTTCTCATGGCAGCTATAGGTTCTTATTCAGTATTCACTTCCACGGCAACAACCACTGGACATCCAGCTTCCCAAAGTTGTGCCCCCAAGCAGACTGCAGCATGATCCCACCTGAAACTATAAATTACATCACACCAGCAGTTCACACCATATCTAGCATGTTCTCAAAAATGAAGAAATCCTAAATATGAGTTCTGTGACACATGGGGTCCACAGTACACAGTTCAGAGCCTCCAACCGGGTCATAAGTAGTGATTTGACATGTATCTGGGTTCAAGTCTCCCATTCGTTTCCACATCTGTAAAACTGGGACAATTATGGGTCCTGTGAAAATTAAATGAGATTTGAACTGTCTGGCATCGGCCCCGGCATAAAGGTCTTTGCATTCATTTTTATTGCTGCATAACAAGTTACTGTACACTAAAAGGCTTTACAGAGCACACATTGATCATCCCGAAGTTCTGTCAGGAGACTGAGACTCAATGTCTGTCTGGCTACAATCCATCCAGGCAGCCAGGACTGTGGGATCAGAGGCAGATGGAGAAGATGCAGCCCCAGGTGGAGGGCAGAGTCCATCTTCTTGGAGTCCCAATGCTGAGGGTCCCACTCAGTTGCTGGCTGTGGGCCCAGGGCCACCCAGTTCCCAGACATGGCAGCATCCTGCTGGTGAGTGGGACAGTGTCTCTCAAGTCTGGAAGGACAGTCCTACATGATAAGTTGTAAATAGGAGTGGCATTTTCCACAGGAAGCTGTATAAGGGAGTGTCATCCCATATCCATATTCAAGCGATAGCTGTATCACAGAGGGTGTTATTACAAAATGGGATGATCAGTGGTGGCCATCTTGGGTTGTATTTACTATGTCCTCTAAGATCCCCTTCTTTAGACTAAGCTCAGGGTATCCACTGTATCCTATATGACAAAGTTCAAGTTCCCAGCTCTGCCCTCTGTACCACCCTTAGAAGACAGTTGCTCTGAGGAAAAAGTTGACAGGGCTATCATGCTGGCTTTGTTGTATAGAGAAAATCAGCCTGTGGAGAGTGACATGTGGCCTATCAGAAACATCTCCCCTTCCCATTTATTCTTCCTTCATTTATTAAACCACTTTGAACAATTTCTGTCATATAGGGACAAGGAATAAGGAATATCCTTCCTTATGGTCCATACACACCACTCCCTAAGGACCCACGGTGGATGCAAATGTCATCAATTGAATTAAGCGATGGCTACTCAGCCCATTCACTAGGCCATGACTCCATCCAGGACACGAAAGTGCTCCTGCCCTGGAGAAATAGACTGGGAACTGGCAGAGTCCTCAGACAAGGAAAGGGTGTGGCAGAGTTCATGAACCAAACTCTCTAAAGCTAGCATTTTTTTTTAAATCTACAGGTGACTGTTAAACTTTCCAATACATGAACCCAGCTTTTCATTAGTCTAGAACACACATATCTTGAAAGATCATATCCATACTGATGAGCTGCATATGTTAAAAAAAAAATCCTCAGTTGGTCTTCCCACAAAGGCAGCGGTGTTATTATATCTGAGCTGATAGCATTCCAAACAAGCACAATGATTTGGGACAGCCCAGACAACCAGACAGTATTCTACTGAATGCAGTGTGTGTATGTGTGTGTGTGTGTGTGTGTGTGTGTGTGTGTATGTGTGTGTGTGATGCAGTGGTTTGAATGTAATTGGCCCCATAATCTCACAGAGAGTGGTACTATTAGGAGCTGTGGCTTTGTTGGAGCAGTTTATGGCCTTGTTGGAGGAAGTGTGTCGCTGTAGAGAAGGGCTTTGAGGTTTCCGATGCTCAGGACATCACCCAAAGTTTCAGTTGACTTTCTGTTGTCTGCAAGGTGTAGGGACTCTCAGCTACTTCTTCAGCACCATGTCTGCCTGCACGCTGCCATGCTCCCCACCATGATGATAATAGACTAAACCTCTGAAACTGTAAGCTACCCAGTTAAATGTTTTTATTTATGCGTTGCCATGGGCACAGCATCTCTTCACAGCAATAGAAACCCTAAGACATATAATATATATTATATATGCATATATAAAAACATTAATATATTTATATAATATTTTATATGTCAATATACAATAGAATATTATAAATTTATTATAATAATATAAATATAATGTATTAACATTTAATTATAATTATAGCATATAATATATTATATGATATAACATATAATTATAGGATATATTATATATTAGTATATTTATAATATTGTATACTATATTTTATACATATATAAAATATAAAAAGCTGCTGCCAACCAGTGCTCTCCTGCTACCTACTGGGAATATTCCATATTTCTCCTCAGTACTGTATGAGCCTCTTAGTGTCTTTATAGACATTGAGGTGGCACATCATTCTTTTGGTATGCATTTATTTTACCACGTAGTAATAAAAATGCAACTAGCCTGTAAAACTAACAAAATAATTTCTATTTTACAGTAAATAAATACTAAGCCAGTGGCTGTGGCAACACCATCAGGACCACATGCAAATGACTGTCATTTGGGCACCACTGGCCTACTTTTCCCCTTTTTCCTCACATTCTGGAATGCTCTATGAATGCAATCGGTCTTTTGGGTCAGCCTGCACATATCACACCTCAGATCACCTTGGCTTCTACAATGAAGAGTCTACACACTTGGAGAAAGTTCTCAGAACTACCAAACTCCTTAACCAAGTCCTTGCTCCTTCTGCTTTATTGCTGATCAGCTGTTTCATAAAAGCTCTAGCTTGCTCATCCTTAGTCGAGAATCCTACTGCAGATTAAAATATGAAGATTGGGAATGCCTTATGTTGAGATTTTTTTAAAATATTCTTCTCACTAGCCCTCATGTACAAGGTCACTCAAAGGCACATTAAGAACCCACAGTATATTGCCTTGATACAACTCCTGACCCTCCATTCAGTGATACATTACTGTACTTAAAAGAAATGGCTGCATGTGTAAGATGGTTCAGACAACCTCAGTTTGAATCCCCAGCATCCATATAAAAACCTGGCCATGGCTGAGCATGCCTGTATTCCCAGCACTGGGAGGCAGAAACAGGTGGATCCCAAGGACTTGTTGGCCAGACAGCCTAGCCAAACTGACACTCCAGCTTAATGAGGGACCGTGTCTCTCAACAAGTCAGAGAGAGAGAGAGAGAGAGAGAGAGAGAGAGAGAGAGAGAGAGAGAGACTTGAAATTCTGCTCTGACCTCTACATATGCACATCCATATGCTATATGCACATGCAAAACACACACACACACACACACACACACACACACACACACACAAAATCAGTGGAAAGGAACACAAAGTCAGCTTAGAGCCTTGACACTGGACATTATCAGGCAACAAACAAAATCTTTCTCCGTATCTTCTACATGCTCATGGGTCCCTCTTGCCAACTCCACACTGTCCTCAGGCTCTGAACAGAACCATGTTTCACTTCCTTGATTTATTTTTACATTTTAAGGGATAAAATTTGTATTTTTATATCTGTTACAGATGGGATACTTTCTCCCAACTTGAAAACACTTTAGCAATTCAGATTATGAGGTTAAAAAATTGGGTCTTGCTTTTGACCTCAGTGTTCCTCTGAAGGAGTGCCCCAGCAAGGCTAGGAAACCACCATAGTTTCACACAGCCAGAAAGGTCGGGTGACACCATCATCATACACAAGTGTGCATGAGGTAAATAGGGGTGAGAGAAAGGGATGCTTAAGGTTGTCATCTCCAATCTGCTCTCAGTGTACAGCATCTGGAGATGAGATTGATACTGAGCAGAATAGCTCAATGCCTGCCAATGGCTTGTGAAGCTGCGATAACTAATACTAGCTTAGGTATCAAAAGAAACATGCTCCAAGTTAGAGGGGGAAAGAGTGTGGTAGGAAAGGCAGCTTAGAGCTCTGAACTATGGTGAGGACCTTGACCTCCTCTGGTGGTAGAAGACATGCTAGACACTTCCTAGCTCCCCCTTTCTCTTCCTGGGTGCTCAGAAGCTAAGGAAATGCAATGAAAGCTATTGGGGTTCTGCCCCTCGATAGCCTCCACCAAGAGTTCCAAAAGAGACGCTACTGGTGGCGGATTAATCTGAGGGTTCACTAATAAATCTATGTACACAAAACTCTTTAGTTCATACACTTTATTCTTCTGAGTCAGTTCTGTCTCTACACAGCTTCTTTTCTGCTCTCATACTTAGCTCCTTTCTTGCCTGATTCTCTCTACATCTTTATGCTGTTCCCTCTAAGTGCTATCTTAATTCCTTCATCTTAGTTCTGCCCCATCTTGGTCTTTCTCATCTCATTCTTACCCGCCTAGTTCTTCCCCGTCAGGCTCTTCCTCATCTACAATCTTGTCCTTCTAGTTCTCCAATCTAGTCCTCCCCAAGTCTCTGAGGTTTACAATTATATATCAATGCAATAGCAATGCTCTGGCTAAGGCAAGGTCACCAGACTTGAATTCTTATAGGGTCATAAAGGCAGATAAGAGTTTTCCTCAGACAGTGACTGTCAGGCTTTCTTTTACAACCCAAAGGAGGAGTGAATAAAAGAGGTGGGGTCAGATGAGGCCTAGAATAAGTCGGAAAGGGAATTTATGTGCTCAAAATATATTCTTATAAGTGGTTAGGTGAAACATTACGAGTCTATCATAAATGTGCTCAAACTACAATCTTACAGGTGGCTAGGTCAGAGAGTGTGTAA
Organism: Peromyscus melanophrys; assembly: GCA_902168415.1. NCBI lineage: Eukaryota > Metazoa > Chordata > Mammalia > Rodentia > Cricetidae > Peromyscus > Peromyscus melanophrys. The sequence goes on along the minus strand of CABHPR010134677.1, from coordinate 2,007 downwards.
GTGACTAAAATGTAACTGCCTCTCTGTTTCTATGTCACAGTTTACTGGTGGGGAGGGGTAACTCTGCTCAGAGCTAGGAAACCTGCCTCATAGCTACACTGCACCTGGTATGCAAAAAAGCCTTGTGTTCTGAGTCAATTGCTCTGGAATGCCACTTGGGCCATAAGAGAAAGGAGGGTCTTAGCTTCATTTGCACAAGAAACAAAGCTATGCACCTAGCATTGCCTGTCTCCTAGGCAGTGTCTCCGGAAGGGTGTTTACCTTAATTCAGGCGACTGCTTGCCGTTTGGGCCTAGGATGCTTGAGAAGAATTTCAAGTAAAATACACTGTTAAAAGTTCTTGGGGAAGTTATGAGCGCACATGAAATTCATAGCAGGAAACAGCTGATATATTAAAAGCCAGATAACACCAAACACTCCCTGAGATTTGGGATCCTCTGGAAGAATGCCTTGATTTTTCCAGGTACAGCTTTACCATATTCAGCTGAATTCCTACTACAGTCCTGCAGCTCGTAACAGAAACGATTGGAGGAAAACTGCCTCCACAGCTCACAACTGGGATGTTCTCTAAGTCCTGGAGGAAGGAGCACAGAGAGTTGGTTAAGCAGCAGTGCTCGTGGCTGGCCATGCCGACGGCAGAGAGCACTGGATGTTGCAGTGGTGGAAGAATCACAAGCTATGGTTACCTTTCTAGAGCTTTATTGGGGGGGGGGGAGAGAGAGAGAGAGAGAGAGAGAGGCCATGCAGAGGAGAGAGAATACAGAAGAGGCAATACAGAAAGAGGGGGCACAGAGAGGGCACGCCCGCTTTTTAAGCTGGGACACCATCACAGGCTGGTGACGTAATTAAGGACACAATCCTTACACAGAGGAATTCTGAGGGAAAGCGTGTGTCTCACCTTTTTCTTGGGAGCCTGTGTTGTAATTTCTAACACTTTTTTTAAATGAATTCACTGAATGATTAGAGTTTGAGATTTTTTTTATGCTCTTTCCAGTAATAAATCATTGGAATATTTTATAGCAATATAGCTTGAGGCAAATTGCAAGGCCCTATCCCATCTAAACAAAGCAATTCCAGCACAGGATACACTCAAGGACATACCTTGTTTTTGAGTTTTCAAGGTGGAGAGCTGGCAATCACAAGAGATAGCCTGCTTCTATGTCCATCACGTGAATCCATGCCTCCAGGTCATAGACTCATAGGCACCAAAGCAGGGTCAGGAGTGCAATGGAGAAGGTCATGAAAGCTTATGGGATAGCGACAATGAAGAGAGGCACTGTGGATGACCAAGCTGAGGCAGCAGGACTGGGAGGTGTGGTCACCAATTCCAAGTCACAGCCTTGCTGGACACCCCCTGCCACCATCACTGTGCCCCTCTGAGTCTGTCCACCTCAGTGTGTAGTGTTGGGCTTGGGACAACAGGGATTTGCTTGGTTGGTTGCATGCAATCCACTGGGGTTGAAGAGGGGAGGGTTCCAGAAATTCCATGTGAAAGGGAAGGAAAAATAGTATTGCTCATTGGTCTTAGTAATGTCATCCAGGAATGTAATACTGCTGAAGTACAGAACTATTTCCCTGTGAATTGATTCCCAGTATCTAGTCAGCCCAAGGACCGCCGTCTTGGGTGCTTTGTTCATTCTCGGTTATAAGGGGAATGGGTTGCTCTTATGATTCAGTGACTCTTCATGGTAATTCAGGTAGCAAAGCAGGTAAAGAGATTACAGAGCATGACAAAGAAGGTAGCCCAGAGAGAGAGCTAAAGCAAGTGCTTGGGTCCTCCTAACTCCAGTATCTCATCTGTCTGTGGCTGGGATCTGAACTGCTTCTCCAGGAGGGTTGGATCAGCTCTAGTCTGAACCGCGTTTCTGGGAGATTCAGGTATGTCCGAAGATACAGGGCTAAAGGGGCAAATCTCTGGGACTTAGGTGACTAGGGAGTTGAGTCAGCACAGGGGATAGAACGGTTTCAGATGCCAAATTTTCCTGAATATAGCCCATTCAAGGGAGA
>CABHPR010134676.1:0-24572 GCA_902168415.1 Peromyscus melanophrys | reverse complement strand
GTGTGTGTGTGTGTGTGTGTGTGTGTGTGTGTGTGTGTGTATGAGTGTTGTATGTGTTTGTATGTGGTTGAAAAATGTGAAAGGCATCAACACATGACTTCTCATAAGTCCTTCCAATGATTCTTTCTTTGTTAAAAAATATGTGTTCTGCAGCTGGAAATAGTTTTGTTGGATTTCAACAAAAGTTCCATCAAGGATAGCATTGCTTTTTATTGAGTGAAATTTGAGTGACAGTATCTCCATTTTGCACTGCAAAGAAAAGGTAATCTAAAAGCTGGGTGTGGTGGTGCACACCTTTACTCCTAGCACTTAGGAGGCAGAGGCAGGAGGAACTCTGTGATTTTGAGGTCAGCGTGGCCTACATAGTGAGTTGCAGGACAACCAGAGCTACTTGGTGAGACTCTGTCTCAAAGAAACCAAAAACCAAAAAAACCCCAACTCAAAACAACAACAACAAAGAAAGAAAGAAAAAGAAAAGGAAAGGGAATTTAATTACTAAAAAACCAAATAAAGCTGAAATGAAATGCCAGTGGTCTATTCCTAAATTGTTCCTAGGGTTTAGAGTTAGCAGTGGGATGCTTGATGACCTAACAAAATATTTTTTTTCTGCATTCTTCCCCCCCCCCTTTTGATCTTTTGAGACAGGGTTTCTCTGTGTAGCTTTGCGTCTTTCCTGGAACTCACTCTGTAGCCCAGGCTGGCCTTGAACTCACAGAGATCTGCCTGCCTCTGCGTCCGAGTGCTGGGATTAAAGGCCTGCACCACGCCTTTAATTAAGGCTTACATTTCTCTTTTATTATTTCTGAGTTTATTAGAATTACCTGATTAACTGAATATACAACTTCATGAATTAGAGTAAATGCCTGTACGCACTTTTAAAAAAAGCGTATTTGGAGTTGGATATGGTGGTACATGCATATAACCCAGCACTAAGGAGGTGGAGGTAGGAAGGTCTTGAGTTCAAAGCCAGTCTGGTCTTGTTTCAAACTCATCATCATCATCATCATCATCATCATCATCATCATCATCATCATCTCAACAACAACAACAACAACAACAACATTTAGTTCCATAGACAGTAGAAACCTTTTTTTTTTTTTTTTTGGATTTTTTTGGTGTCTAAGTTAGAGTTTCTATTGCTGTGATAAAATACCATGACCAAAAGCAACTTGGAAAAATAAAAAGGGTTTATTTCGTGTTGTAGCTTATAATACTCTATCCAAAGAAGTCAGGACAGGAACTCAAGGCAGGAAACTGGAGGCAGAAAGTGATAGAGAGGCCAAAGAGGGGTGCTGCTTGCTGGCTTGTTCCTCATGGCTTACTCAGTCTGCTTTTTTTAAAGAATCTAGGACTTCATGCCCAGGGGTAGGAACACCAACAGTGGTCTAGTCCCTCCCAAAATAACAAACTAACGAGTGAAATGCTGCACAGTCTTGCAAGCAGGCCAGTCTTGTGGAGGCATTTTCTTTCTCAATGAGTCCATCTTTCTCAATGAGAACAGTTTGTATCAAGTTGACCTGAAACTGACACTATCGACCCCTTGTCGTCTTGACACACAAACACATCACTATTCAGCCAGAACTTTTCTTTCTCATTTGTCCCCAAGACGACGTGTTGATATCTTTAAATTTTCATTTTATTTCATTTGTGTGTACGGGTGATTTGCCTGCATGTATGTTTATGTACCATTTGTGTGCCTGGTGCCTGTGGAGGCCAGACATGGGTGAGGACCCCCCAGAACTGAACTTACAAATGATTGTGAGCTGTCGTATAGGTGCTGGGGATTGAACCTGGATTTCCTGGAAAAGCAGACAGTGCTCGTACCTGCTCAGTCATCTCTCCAGCCCCACATATCAATCGTAACATCACATATAAAGCATTCCAACTTTCAGAGTCCCACAGTCTTTAACAATTCACTTTAAAAGTTCAGTCTCTTTCAAACATACAAAGTCTCTTTCAGAGCATGAAGTTTTTCTAAAATATCCAGTCTCTCTAAAACATCCAAAATCTGCCTAAAATTCCAAAGTCTCTTAACTGAGCTCCTCAAAATAAAAAATAATGTGTGTATTTTCTTACTTCAAAAAGGAAGGTCCATTAGATCAAAGCAAAACCAAAGTCCAACAATATAAAAAAGCTCATGGCTGGATATCTGGGATTTGCTCACAATCTTCTGGCCTGCAATGGGCCTTGGAATGGTTCCATTGTTCCAGTTCTGCCATCTGAAGCACACACAGCTTGTCTCCTAGGCTTAGATCAGCTCCACTCCACTGCTGCTGCTGTCCTTGGTGGTATTTACATCTCCAAAATACTCTTGTCTCCACTGTAACTGGGCTGCACCTTACTAGTAGCCTCTTCTGGGCTCTCTTTCGGGTCTCTAATCCTGCCACATGGTGCCAAGCCTCAACCTCTTTGCATGACTCCTTCCAGGCCTGGGGCTTTTACTACCTGTGAAAGAGGGATTGGGGACAAGTCCCAGTCCCAAGGAGTAGCAGAACTTGGCAGCTTTAGCCATGTGTGCGAGCCAAGGATACAAGGAATGGGTTGTGGAATCTCCCTCTGAGGATAAGGAAAGCTGTCGAGGCCAGGCCTCTGTCAGTGGTATTCCTGCATGGAGGCTCAGGGAGGCCATGAGTGAGGCTGTGAAGGTGAAGCCTGATTTTCAGTGGCGACCTCAAGATGTTGGAGATACTAGAGCCGTGGGATACCTGCCCAGAAGAGCTGTTAACAGGAAATGGAACCAGCCAGAGAGAAAAGTGTTTTGCAGTCAGTAAAGACGAAAGGAGTTAGAAATCCAAAGGGTCCTTTGACATCAGACATGGAGATTCAGAATTTTGAGTTTGCCCTGCTGGTTTTTGGTCTGGCTTTGGTCTAGTATTTTCTCACTATGCTTCCTTCTGGAATGATAATGTATATTCTGTAACATTGTATGTTGGAAACATGTCATCTCCTTTTTTAATTTTGATTTTACAGGTGATTACATGAATGCTGGGTGGTGGTGGTACATGCCTTTAACCCTGGCACTCAGAAGGCTGGGGCAGGTGAATTTCTGAGTTCGAGGCCAGCCTGGTCAACAAAGCAAGTTCCGGGACAGCCAGGAATACACAGAGAAATCCTGTCTCAAAAAATATAATACAAAACAAATAAAACACAGAGAGAGAGAGAGAGAGAGAGAGAGAGAGAGAGAGAGAGAGAGAGATTGCCATGAGTATCAGAAGAGACTTGGACTTTTAAACTGTGCTGAGGCTGTGATAAACTATGGGAACTTTTGAAGTTGAACTAAATGCATTTTGCCTTATGATATAGCTATAAACCTATAGGGACCAGGGAGTAGAATGTGGTGGTTTGAATAAGAATGGCTCCCATAGACCATTCTTATTCAAACCCATATTTGAATGCTTAGTCTTCAGGGAATGGCACTATTTGAGAAAGGTTAGGAGGTATGGTCTTGTTGGAGGAAATGTGTCACTGCGGGGTGGGCTTTGAGGTTTCAAAATCTCATTCGAGGCCCAGTTCTCTCTTTGTGCTTGTGGATCAGGATGTGGCTTTTAGCTACTTTTCAGCACCACGCCTGCCCACTGCCACCCCCTCCCCATGATGATAATGGACGAAGCTTCTGAAACTGTAAGCGAGCCTCCAATGAAATGTTCTGTTCATGAGGGTTGCCTTGGCAATGGTGTCTCCTCACAGGCACAGAACAGTGACTAAGACATGGTACCAGAGGCTGAGCTTTACTAAGGGCCTCTTCTGGTCTCTCACTGTGCCAAGCCTTAGCTGCTTTCCATGACCCCTTCGTGCCTTCAAAACAAGTGTCACCTAGGAGACTCTTAAACATTACCACATTTGGCTGCCAGCATAAGGAATAAATAGTCTTGGCCCACCCTGTGCCACGGCTTCTGTGTGCTGACCCTGAGAAAACACTTCCCTGAAGATTTTGACTCATTGATGCTGGTCTCTTAATCACAGATGGTTCAAATGACCCAGATGACCGGGATCAATGGTCTCAGCAAAGCAAGGGTTACACTTTAGTGGTTCTTACCTAAAAGTTCTCATCTTCCAAGCTTGCACACACGGTAATGTATAACAGTTCACTGAGCTCTGAGCACTCAATGGCTTTTCTAGCCCAAACTTCCAAAGTCTCTCTACAGTCTCACTAAAACAACATAGCCAGCTCTGTCACAACAATCGTCCACTCTCTAGGACATTTTTTGTCTTAGTTAAGGCTTCTGTTGCTATGATAAAACACCACGATCAAAAGCAAGTTGGGGGAAAAAAAAAGGTTTATTTCATCTTACAGCTTGTAATCTTTTTGTTGTTGTTGTTGTTACCTTTTGGTTGTTGTTGTTGTTTTGAGACAGGGTTTCTCCTTGTAGCCCTGGCGGCCCTCAGACTCACTCTGTAGTCCAGGCTGACCTTGAACTCAGAGATCTGCCTACTTCTGCCTCCCGAGTGCTGCTGGGATTAAAGGCACATGACACTACTACCCAGCTAGTTTGTCATATTTTATCCAGGGAACTTAGGGCAGCAACCTGGAGAGAAGAACTGGTAGAGAGGCCATGAAGGAGTGCTGCTTGCTGGCTTGTTCTTCATGGCTTGCTTGGCCTGCTTTCTTACAGCACCCAGGACCACATGCACAGGGGTGGCCCCATCCACCCCACCCACAATGAGCTGGCCCCTCCCACATCAGGCATTGGCTAATAAAATACCCCACAGTCTTGTCTACAGGCCAGTCTCATGAAGACATTTTCTCAATTGAGAGTTCGTCTTTCCACATGCCTCAAGTTTGTGTCAAGTTGACATAGAACTAACCAACCCACTGGGTGATTAACATAGGCATCAGCTTTGCATACCGAAGTGACTTGTTTTGTTTTGTTTTGAGACAGTGTCTTCCTCTGTAGCCCCTGAACTCAAAAGATCCTCCTGCTTCAACCTCCCTAGTACTGGGATCACACGTGCGCGCTACCATGTGCCCTGCGCCTCATTTTACTGAGCAAACAGTACAAAGCTTTAGAATACACAGGATCTTTGCCGGCTTTTGATAAACAGGGGCCCAGTCTACTCCTTGTTAAGCTCTTTGCTATTATTTATAAAGGCCCATTCGGGCCTCGTGGGAATGATGATGCATTGTCTCAACAGGCTAACTCCATGGCAAGCATTCCAAAGAGTGCTGCCAACAAGCTTTTGTGGCGGGAAGTGAGTTAGGCTCCTCACACTCTGTCTCTTCATGCATTGGTCAGAGATTCTGGTGAACCTCAAAAAGGATTCTTGATGTGTAATCATGGGCTGATGAGGCAAATGTGGTTTTTTTTTTCCCTCTCTCTCCAAATCTGTGGCTCTAACAAAGATTTCATTGCTATGGTATTTTTTTTCACTTTGTGCATAGTTGCATGTATACCTTACGTACATATGGCTTGATTTTTTTGATAAGTTTTTTTAATACTCTGGCTATCCTGTACTTACATTTTATAAGCAAAACTCCTAGAGCTTTAGTCATAACTGACTCATATAATCAAACTTATTGGTATAACACAGTAAAACTGTGTTTTGATAGGAGCTGGCTCACGTCCAAACATACACATTGTGATTCTTGGAAGGCTGGTGTAAAAAGACCTAACAGGGACAGGCATATGACTCGGTTGGCAGCGTATTTGCCAGGTATAAATCATATATGAAGCCCTGGGTTTGATCCCCAGCACTACACAAGACTTGCAGGGTGGTATGTATCTGTAATCCCAACACTCAGGAGGCCCAGGTGGGAAGATCAAAGTTCAAGGCCATATTTGGGTATATAGTAAGTAGGAGGCTAGCCTGGACCACGGTGAGACCCTGTCTTGAAGGGAAAAAAAAAAGACCTAACAGCTGAAGCAATTGGAGGCTTGGTGTGTGGCCACCTTTGCACATCTATTTTCATGGACCTCCTGCTTCTCACCCACAGTAGTTTTTTACCTTATTTTTAACAATGATGAGACAACATTATCTTTCTGCTCCAAACCCTTAACGGCTTTAATTAATAGTACTGATTCAGCTCATGCTTAGCAGTTTTATTTTTGCAAAGTGTTTTATAGTCATTTTTATTAGTTGTTCTAAATTGGGATTTAGAATGGCATGTCATAAAGAAGATGCTTCATGTTTGTGATGGAGACTATTTTTTCCTAGCAGTTGTCTAAATAGCACAATTACGGCCGCATTACTCATGCATTGCTTAATTATTTATTCCTTAATCTGTAGTTGTAAATACAGCACTCTAGCCTGTAATTATGAAAGGTCTGCAAACCTGAGCTGGGAAGCATCACTGGTATCTGAAAGAATATAAGCAGCTGAGATGAGTTTGCATTCATAGCTGAAATACTGGTAAAGAAAAGGGAATTGCAGTGATAATGTCAGTTACTTAAATATGAAAGACAGCTCATCCAAGGCTATCAGAATAATGCCATCTCTTGTGCTTCTAAAAGTGAATGATAAATAGAATATGGAGTATGTCTTTGTAACAAGGCCAGCCTGGTAATTTAAAAGTATCTTTATAACTGATATAACCAAAATTTTTATTAGAATGTTTATTTTGGAATTGAATTTCATGGACTTTGTACATCCAGACCTTTTGTATGCCAAAGGGATGAAAATGGACCATAAATAGTATTGTATGGAGGATACGCTTATGCATGTATTCATTACAGTAGACGTGGAGGGACCTTTTTACGAGGAGGCCTTGAGAAGGGAGAGATGAGGCACTGAGCATCATCTGTTTTCTGAACTTCCTGAGGAGGAAATGTAAAGTACAGGAAGTGAAGAGGAGAACAAAACTTACTAAGAAGGAAGCACACTAGGAAACTGCCACACCTGTCTTATTTTCAGTATTTAAATATAATTTTAAGATCATTAGATGACGAAAAACAGATTTCATGAGAAAGTTCCCTGGTTGCTATGGGGTTTAATAACAGAGGAAAATCATAAAACTATAACCTGAGTTTATGGGAAAAGACCCAGTGAAAACTGAAAGAATTTCAGATGAACACATCCTTGACTCAGTCTCTCCCTCTTAAAGGAATGAATAATGTAAACAATGTAGCCCCAAATCACCTGTCTAGATATCAAACATGATAAAAAGATTTACGAATGTACAACTCTGACCTGAATGAAAGGGCATGTCTAAACACAGTGAATCCAATTTTCTGCTTACACTGGCAAAGAAACCAACTACTGTGCCTAAAAAAACAGTTTAGTTTTATTAGTTAAATAAACAGACTAATCAACACTGCTGACCCCCTGCTCCCACTTACCCAGAGGTTTTGGAGAAGTTAGCTGGATCTCAAAGGCTTGCTAGAGACTTCAAATGCTGAATTGATGTTTCAAAAACCTCTAAATTCAAACCGCAGTCTCCATGGTCCTTCCCCTTTAAGGACCGGGTCCGTAAGTCCCCTTCGCCTTGTAGCAAGTTCTGAGGAAAGAATGGCTGAATCTGAAAATGGTATTTGGGGTTGGCAGGTACTTCTACTGTTAATATGGATTTTGATTCCTCATCAGATCAGTTTCTGGACATTCTATTGGATCGCCTGCTCTCTTTGCCACCCATAGCTTTTGGGCTCTGGTCAGGGTGGAGGGAGGGTATAGAAAAAGTGGGTGGTCCAGTGAGGGATGATTTAGCTCGTGCGTACCTTCCAGACCGCAGCTTTCCAAAGGTGAATGTGATGGGAACTGGGGAAGAGAGTGCCGAAGTGGCAGGTTCATTGTTTTTACCTCAGATAAAAAATAAGTGATCTTTTTATCTGTGAAACACCTGAGTGACTTTCATAGTGCTCCAGATGGGGCTTCATTTTTTAATATACGGTTGGCTTATTAATAAACATAAACATGTAAGTTATAAATGAACATAGATATAAAATGAATGTTAGCAATGTGTAATGTAGCCATGTAAAGGACACGGAATTGTGTTTGCCAACCTTTCTACAAACTACTGCTTTCTCTTAGACATTGTGGATAATTGAAAAGATGGACCATATGGTATTTAACTCATTCTCAGATGTTTTTAAATTTTATTTTTTTTTTATTTAGGTTTTCAAGACAGAGTTTCTCGGTGTAATAGCCCTAGCTGTCCTGAAACTCATTTTGTAGACCAGGCTGGCCTTGAACTCACAAATATCTGTCTGCCTCTGCCTCCTGAGTGCTGGGATTAAAGATGTGCACGACTACTGCCTGGTTAAAATTTTATTTTACAACTGCAAGGAATGATGAGGAGCACCTTTGTGTGACTCTTTCTTCCTCTCTTGGGTCTCTTCCTCGGAAGATTCGCAGAGGAGTGCTAATCCTGTTACCATTCTTTTCATTTGCTATGAGGATATGCTGCTTTCTGTACAGTCCTGCATGCCTGATGATGATAATGGACAAAGCTATGCCATAATCTGGGCTCCGTTTCCAGTACAGGCTATCTGATTTGATACATTATTAGGATTCAGGAAAAAAAGAGGATTTCTGTAGTTTGGAATCTGTCAGAATGAAAGCTAACATTTATTGACCATTTATGATGTCCTGGGCTTTCTGAGCACTTTACACCCATTTAGTTCATGTACTTTGCATAACAAACTGGTGAAGTCGATACCTTTTATTAACGTAGAAACTGAGTCTTAGAGAAGTTAGTTCACGTTGACCAAGGTCACATTGTTAGTAAATGAGTGGTTTAAACCAACGCACAGGGAATCTTGAGTGGACCATCTTAATTATGAACTGATTTTTCTCTTTTCCTTGATGGTGATCTACAGTTGGAAGAAGCTGAACCCACTTCTTACTATTTTATCTTATATATACGTGCAGGTAATTGATAACTCTAGACCTGCTTCCAAGAATATAGGACCTGCTATTATAAATGCACAAATATTTTTCACTGCCATGTGAAATTGTGGTTATTTTTCTGCATATTGATTGTTCTCCCATGGAATGCCTCTGTATTTCTGTACTTAATCTTAGCCGAGAGTTAGAGGAGTGGTTCCATTTGTTTCTACAACAATTTGATGAAAGGCAAAAGCATGTTCACCTTATAAAAGAAGCCAGCTTAGAGAACATGAAACCAGAAATGGGGGGATTTAGACACAGGGAAGGACATCAATATCACAGAGTTCAGAGAAGTACTGCAACACGAATTTTAAAAAGTCTTATTAATAGAAAACACTCAGAGGGGGGCCAAATGTAAGAAGAATCTTAAAGGGTCTTACTAATAAAAAACTCAGAGCCAGATATTGGGGTGAAAGCTGAAAGATCAGAGAAGCAGAACAAGCCACATCCAACTTCACCTTGCCAACTTCTCAGCTGATCCTGTTTCCTTAGACTGGAAGCCTCTGAGTCCTCACCTGAATGGATCTCAGCTGAACTGCTGCTAAAAGCCTAAAAGCTTAAAAGCCTCTAGTTTCTGGTCCTCACGCCTTATATACCTTTCTGCTTCCTGCCATCACTTCCTGGGATTAAAGATGTGTGTCACCATGCCTGGTTGTTTCCAATGTGGCCTTGAACTCACAGAGATGCAGATGGATATCTGCCTCCCAAGTGTTAGGATTAAAGGCGTGTGTGCCACCATTTTCTGGCCTCTATGTCTATCAAGGAGCTATTCTGTTCTCTGACCCCAGATTAGTTTATTAAGGTGCACAATATATTGGGGGACACAATATCACCACAAAGTAACATGAGATGAAGGATGGGATAAGAGAATCGGGGCTTAGGAAAGAAAAAAAAAAGATAAACTGTGAGAGATGGACATAAATCTTATCAGAAAGAAAGTACACAAATAAAAAAAATTGGCTAACAGTACTCATAGTAGCTCATGTTTTTGCCATACTCAGAGTCAAAACAATCGAGCATGTGGCAAAAAGAGGAAGAAGGTGTTGCTGGTACACACCTTCCATGCAGTGGCCACAGGGTAAGAACGAGATGCTGAGATCTGAAGGGGGGCATACACTTTGGGGAAGCGGAGTTCCTTCAGTAAGAAATGTTTACCACCTAGAGCAATATAAAGGTATTAAGAATGCATTAAATTACACCTCCCCTCACATATTCCGAGTATTGTTTAGGGCTATATGCCTGAACAAGGTGTGTGTGTCTTGGAGAGGGATGGAATATTTGGTATTTCCAGCTTGACTTTCATTCCTTTAAGAACATGAGCCATCGGTGACCTGTAGGATTCTAGCAGAGACACCAACCTGAGCTCTTCAACACAAAACAAACAGGCCACTCACTGCCCAGTGAGCAAACAATTTGCGGGCTTTCCCTAAAGGCAAGTTCAGTGTGAGAGGGTGAGAAAAGTTGTCGTGTGGCAATACGGTTATTTCATTAACTTACTCTACAGGAACATCCATTGCCCCACCCAAACAGCATCATTCAGGCCCCATTGTTGTGTTTTACTGAGAGATGATGTCAGTGGCAGGGAATGTGCAGATAAAAAGGTTGTCTCCTGCTGTCAACCCCTTAGGTATTAGGTATCGACTCACCAGAATTCGTATAGTTGGTTTCCAGCTATTGCTTTCCAAAGATGGCTGCTGTGCAACCTTATTTGTAATTAACAAATTGCCTATTTCTATGTCCACTTAATGCTAGTCTTTTGTAGGAACTCTCCAGCAAGCTTTCTGAAGACAAGGACTGTGCCACGTTTTGTCAGCCGCTCCTACTACTCAGCATAGTGTTTCACACATTAGTAGCTCTGTACTTTGTTGAATGAATGGATGCCACAAAATGATGGAGGAACACTGTGAGTGATAAAAGACAATTAATTATTCTCTCCAGGCCCAACATTGTGTTCTAACTTTGTTGAAAGCCTTAAAGAAATGAAAGAAAGTAATTGCCATTCAACAAGAAGGAGTGATGTGTTCTTACTCGGGTTACTAATTCTGCTTCCTGAGTTTAAAAAAAGGGAATGAAAAGGTGACTGAAAAGAAATAGGTCTGTTCCTCTTTGTAATTCTGATTATTCTATGAGCCCATCTACTAACGAGTGTAGGATTCCAGTGAGATTACACTTCCAGGAAATAGGAGATGGATTTAATAATGAAGTCCATTACTGTGCTCATCTTCGTACCAAGCAATGACTTTAACTCAGTCAACATCACTGAAGAGATAATAGTGTTACTTACCCAACAGAACACAGAATGCAGATTAAAGCACTGGCTATGTTTGCTGCACTGAGAAGGATTTGCAGCAGCATTTTAGGACTGTAAACTGTGTCTGTATGTGGTTACTAACTTACCAGTGACACCTGTTCCCACAACCAGCAGTGGACATTACCATCACCACAATAAAAGATGTTACTGAAAGGGTAAATAGTACCAAGCTTTGAATCTGAGATGATCTGATTCCAAAGTTCATGCTTTGGGTTAAATTTGTAATAAAAAAAAATCGTAATACAAGTGAAATCTTTGTAGCTAGGTCCTTCTCTATGCAATAGGATAGTTATGTCCCATTTTCAACTACCATTGTCAGGAAAGTCAGATGTGTGTAGTTGGTAATCCGATAATCCCTAGCTTTAGTGGTCTCGGTTCAATCCTGATCAGTAGACTACTACCTGAGTTTAGAGTCTGTTGCTCTTGCCCTCTCTCTTTGCTTTCTCTGTCCTTATCTTTCAAGTGAAGTCACAGTTCACCAGAGTGGGGTGTGAATCACTAATGAATGCCCAGCACAGGGGAAGCTGGATTTTGTGGATTAGCCCAGAAAAGAACAAAAGATCAGCAATGTCAAAGAACGTTCAATGCTTGATTTCAGGCCTCAGTGTGTTCAATGTTGAGGAGACTTTAAAAAAGAAAAAGACATGTTTGTGCCTATGGTATATGTCTAGAATTCAAGTCATGAAGGTTAGAAAGACAAGATACTCAAGGTTCCATCAAAGACTTGAGAATTGAGAATTCCTCTATTTTCACCTATTGATAATTCTTGATTTGGCTGTATATACACTTTTAGTAACACCGGTCTTCGTTAAAGTGATGTTCTACATACTGTGGCTCTCTACCAGGGATAATTCAATCTTTGGCAAAGACTAGGGTTCCAGGGAGCTAGGAAGTGATTGGTAACACAAGCTGGGAAAGAATTAAGTAGTTCAGGGCAGGTTGATAGCAGATGTGGCCTTTGGCCATAGCAGCCCAGGATCTGTCCCTCTGATTGTCTAAGAGGAGGTCTCTACAAAGTTAATCTTTCAATTCCCTCTTCTCTTTCAGTTTTACTTTATATGATGAGAGCGTTTATGGTGTGGGCTTATGGAGTTATCTTGTCACATTAGTTTTACTTAGTTGTTTAATTCAAGACAGTGACAAGTGCTGGCATTACTGAACATGATGCCCATGCCTCTGGTCCCCCCGCCCAGCCATATTTTAGTTTAGATATATCTGGAGAAGATGCTAGAAAGCTTTGTTAAAGATTCTAAGTGAGTCTTTTTACACCGATTTTCCATTCCCAAACTCCACCTACAGTCTGTTGCTCGGTTTCTCCCTGCTCTCGTGTTCCAGGGTAGCTCTGTAGCATTCCAGCAACTGACGTCATCGGATAATTGACTTATCTCAGCCCTGCAACAAGGAGGTTGGGCTGAGTAAGGAGGCATGGTATAGTCTCAAATAAAGCAAGAACAATGAGTATAAAACCACACTAAGACACCTAAAAGGTAGACATTGGTAAAAATATATAGCCCTTTGGTCAAATCTGGCCACACCCATTCATTTGCATATGGTCTACAGCTATTTTCTCCAAGTGCTGGCCAGCTGAGTAGCTGAGACAGACAACATTTGGCTAGGAAAGCCAAACACGTTTGTTTTCTGCTTGACATTTTATGGAAAAAGATTTGTAGCCCTGTCTTAAAAATAAGTTATTTTTTCTTTAAAAATTATTTATTTACTTTGTGTGTGTGGATGTACAATGCCATGGTGCACCTGTGTACGTCAGAGGACTCCTTGCTGGAGCTGATTCTCTCTCTCCATCCCGTGAGATCAGGAGACAGATCTCAGGTTGTCAGGCTTGCTGGCCAGTGATTCCACCTGCTGAGCCATCTCTCCAGTTCCTAAACTAAGCTTTTGTCTCATGCCTACTGTATATATACACATCTGAAGAACAAGCCTTTTAAGTCAGACTCTTCAGAAAACAGCAACATAAATAAACACAAACCCATTTGTTTTGTGGTTCTGTAAAAGATGCGGCCCGAGTAAATGGCAATAAAAATTTCCCTATTGTATCTGGAACAGTATAAGACTTCAGTACTACCATGGTTTAGTTTATTTCTTTGTAAAAAAAAAATGAAAAACAAAACAAAACAAAACAAAAAACCAAAAACAACCCTTAAATGTCAGGAGTGGTGGCACATACCTTTAACCACGAGGCAGAGACAGGTGGGTCTTTGTGAGTTTGAAAATAGTTTGGTCTATATAGTCTGTTCCAGGACAGTCAGAGCTACATAACAGAGAGTCTCTGTCTCAAAAAACAAACACAAAACAAAAATTAAGTACACAATGCTACTAGCATGTGTGTGGTGGGGGGAGGGGCTTCAGAATCCTAACACCCTTGAGTGCTTACTGATATTGGCATAGTCCTAAAGGTACAGGTAGAAAGCCCAAAGTCTGGAGTTCATGTTATTTTGCTTATAAAGGATAAAAGGAGAGGCGGTGCTGATGAGATGGTGGCTCAGCAGTTAAGAACACTTGCTGTGAGAGGCTTCATCTAGCAACTGATGGAAACAGGTGCAGAGACCCACAGCCAAACGTTAGGGGTAGCTGGGGAATCGTGTGGACGGGGTGGTGGTGGTGGTGGTGGATTGTAGGAGCCAGAGAGGTCAAGGAAACCACAAGAAAACTCACAGAATCAACTAACCTGGGCTCACAGAGACTGAACCAACAACCAGGGAGCCTGTGTGGGACTGACCTGGGCCCTCTGCATGTATGTTATAGTTGTGTAGTTTGGTCTTCTTGTGGGACTCCTAACAGTGGGAACAGGGGCTGTCTCTAACTCTTTTGCCGGCTTTTGGGACCCATATCCTCATACACGGTTGCCTCATCTAGCCTTCAACTTGATATGACATGTTTCGTTGATATCCCTGGGAGGCCTGCCCTCCTCTGAATGGAAAAGGAGGAGGAGTGGATGGGGGGCAGGAGGAGGGGAGATGGTGAGGGGGGGACTTGGAGGAGAGAAAGGAGGGGAACTGTGAAAGGGTTGTAAAAAATTAATAATATATATATTTAAAAAAACCTTGCTGCTCTTGCAGAGGACCTGGGTTCAGCTCCCAGCACCCCCATAGCAGTTCACAGTCATGTGTAACTCCAGTTCCAGGAGATCTGATATTCTTTCCTGGCTTCCACAGGCACCAGGCATGCACATGGTGCACATACATTTAAGTACAGGCAAATAATCACACAAATAAAATAAAACTAAATAAAAAGTCCAACATTTAAAGAAAATAATGGATAAAGGGTTTCATATTGATTGTGGATCTGAAAGGGTAATAAAATCTTATTGAGCTACTACAAAGTAAATCATTACTAACTAGCTATACTGTCAGAACTAGGAGCCAGTTGCTGAAATCACTGCTGTCATGGGGGACGTTGTTTATTATTGACACTTGCTCTCTCTGCACACATTGAGTGTTTGGCCACTGTTTCTGGTTACTGTAGAGGCAAAACAATTTGACTTTATTTATTAATGGGAATAACAGATCCTAAGGCCTAGGAACATAATTTAGTCTCAAAATTCAACATGAGTTAAAAGGTTCTTTAAAATCAAAGCATGAGTTTTGAAAAACATAGTCTAATAACCATATCCACATTCTTATATTTTATATGGCTTCTAAGAAAGGTGAAAAGAAAAATATTGGTGCTGAGAAGAAAAAAAGCATAGAAAGGGTTGTTTCTGAAAACAAAACAACTTTGTGTTCTAATTCCCTAACCCATCCGCCATGCCTAGGAATTTTACCCATAAGCAGTCTATTCTGTTTGTAGTTCCACTTACATGGACTCAGAGATAACTTCAGGAAAACTGCCTATGGAATGTGAGGGAAATCACGAGGTTTGACTGTACATCAGGGCTTGGAGATGTGGCTCTTTGACACTAGCTTTTATCAAACTTAAAAACGCTTCACAATTAAATTTAGTTTTCTTGAGAGGCATGAAAGTACCACATTCATGTCCAAACTTCAGATTCTTTGTCTGTCTAACAGTTACCACAAATACAGTTGTTGAGCTTTCATTTGAACGAGTGAACCGACTCTGAGCTGAAATATCTTGTTGAGGATTGTGCACACCTCTACTGTTGATACAGGTATTTGAATTATTCACACACACACACACACACACACACACACACACACACACACACACGGTATTTCTATGAGACGTGTGTATATGCGGCATGTTGGTGGCACTGTAGCTTACATGAATTTATTATTTCAGTGTTTGATTAACTGGCCAATCTGGATACTTCTGCCACTAAATAAATTATTTAAGGGTTGTCTGCAGTAATTGTCCTATTATGCTCATGGATTCTCTGTGTCAGGAGAGAAATGGCCTCCTCTACAGTGTTTATAATTCTAGCTGAGATGTGACGGCTGGGAGGATTTCATGCTTGGGGGCTGGGGGCATGTGGAGGCTCCTTCACTCATATAGCTGTGTTAGGAAGCCGTGAAAACCAGACCTGCCAACCAGACTGCCTACATGCAGTGGCTTCTCCAAGTGGCTTGGCACCAAACATGGCAACTTTGGGGTAATTGGATTTCTTACATTGTAGTCACAGCTCAAAGCATAGCTGTCCTAGCAAACCCCAGATGAATGGTCATTCTGCATAGTCTATTGCACAGCCTCCATTTCCCTATGCTGTGTGGTCAGAAGAGCCCCAAACCCATAGAGATTCAAGGAAAGGAAGGTTAGACTGCCCACTTGCTAGTGGGTACCAAGGTCAAGCAGGAGAAGGGGATGTGGGAATGGGAGAGGTTGCTGATGCTCTTTGAGAAATAAAATATGATACAATGGCTTAAGGAAAAAGTGAGACTAGATTTGGAAGACTGGAGAGCAGTGAAAACTGCTCCTCGTGTACACCAGACCTGGAGGACCAGAAAAGGCTGTAGTGTAGCCTAAGGCTCCCCTTTCCCCAGGCAGGAACCCAAAGAATGCTGAGACTTCAGAGGACAACAGACAGTCGAAGGTACAGGGATCAGAGAAATTCACCTCTCAACTCAGTGTAGCTGTGCTGGCTAGTTTTATGTTGACACACACTAGAGTTATTTTGGAAGAGGGAACCTCGTGAGGAAATGCCCCACCAGGCTGGCCTGTGGGCGAGCTTGTGGTGCTACTTCTTGACTGATGATTGATGTGGGAAGTGTTACCCCTGGGGTGGTGAGCCTGGGTTCTGTAAGAAAGCAGTCTAGAAAGCCATGAGGAGCAAGCCAGTAAGCAGCACTCCTCCATGACCTCAGTGTCAGCCCCTGCCTCTAGGTTCCTTTCCTGGTTGAGTTCCTGCCCTGACTTCCCCCAGTGATGGTCTGTTACTTGGAAGTATGAGATGAAATTTGTGGTGGTATTGTGTTCCCCAAAATATTGTGCACCCTAATAAACTTATCTGGGGTCAGAGACAGAACAGCCACTAGATACAAAGGCTAGAAAATGGTGGCACATGCCTTTAATCCTAGCATTCCAGAGGCAAAAATCCCTCTGAATCTCTGTGAGTTCAAGGCCACATTGGAAACAGCCAGGCATGGTGACACACGCCTTTAATCCCAGGGAGTGATGGCAAAACCAGAAAGATATATAAGGGGTGAAGACCAGAAAATAGAAGCATTTGGCTGGTTAAACTTTTAGGCTTTGAACAGCACAGTTCAGCTGAGATTCGTTCTGGATGAGGACTGAGAGGCTTCCAGTCTGAGGAAACAGGATCAGCTGAGGGACTGGTGAGGTGAGGCAGCTGTGGCTTGTTCTGCTTCTCTGATCATTCAGCGTTCACCCCAATACCTGGCTCCAGGTTTGTTTTTATTAATAAGAACTTTTAAGATTCCTGCTACAGAAATTAAACCCTTTCCTCCCCAATTTGTTCTTTGGTTATGGTGTTGATTACAGCAATAAAAATCCTAAGACAGTAGCTGTGGCAAAAATTCATGCTATAAGTGTTCTCTTTCTTATTTTCTATTATTTAATTTCCACTCTTGTCTCATGGTGGTTTTACTTTTGTTTATACATTGCTCAGTTAGGTTTCAGGGCTGATATGTTTCTTCACCCAGTTTACTCTAAAGCATTCTTTACTATATTCTTCAGCCACATCTTATATATTCTTCTCTTATTCCTGTCATTTTTTTCTTTCTCTCATCCTTAGTCTCTCCTCTTTTTAGTTTTAATTATAGCCTTCCATTGCTTTACTGATCTCTAAAATGAAGGTGCCATAATGGTATGCCAACTTTCCCCCTCTAGCTACTTTACTGACATGTTGTGTAACAAAACTTTTCCTGAGGAGACACAACACACACATCTATCTACTGATTCCAGACACTGAGCCCATGACAGACCAAAGTTTGGATACCACCAAAGTTCGACTTGATGAACCAATGAGTTTTATGGGGGTTACTTACAGGAACATGGGTGAGGGGTTACTTACAGGTGCAGAAATGACTCAAAGACAACTATACTAAGGCCCACCCGCCCCAGCATGGGTGTCAACTCACATGTAGCAGGCTTTCTTGGACTGCCAGCCCCCAAATCATGACACAAAGACTTATTATTAATTATGAATGTTTGACCTTATCTTTTTTTTTATTGTTGTTGTTTTTGTTTTTGGGGGGACAGGGTTTCTCTGTGTAGCTCTGGCTGGAACTCGCTCTGTAGACCATGCTGGTCTCCAACTCAGAGATCCACCTGCCTCTGCCTCCCAAGTGCTGAGACTGAAGGTGTGCACCACCACCACTGCCTGGCTTTTTGTTGTTGTTGTTTGTTTGTTTGTTTGTTTTTGATTGACTGTATCTTATGCTTGTCCCACTAGCTCTTATAACATATTAACCTGTTTCTCTTCATCTACATTTTGCTTTGGGGCTTTTTATCTTTTTCCCTTCTGTATGTCCTACTTTTCCTGCTTCTTCCTTGTCTGGCTGGCTGGTGGCTGGCTGGCCCTGGGCATCCTTCCTCATTCTTTTCTCTCTTGACCCTAGATTCCTCCTCCTCCTCCTCCTTATTGTCTCTGCCTACCAGCCCCTCCTATCCCTCTACTGCCCAGCTATTGGCTGTTCAGCTCTTTATTAGACCAATCAGGCACCTTAGGCAGGCAAGGTGAAACAAATGTAACACATCTTTACATAGTTAAACAAATGCAGCACAAACAAATGCAATACACCTTTACATAGTTAAAGTAATATTCTATTCCACAACACTCACAAAAGCTAGAAACCTGAAGCACACTGCACACCTTATAGGCAGCTCAACAAGCTGACAAGTGTCCTTTCCAAGTGACTCTGGTCTAACCCTCCTCCAGGCAGCTCAGCTGGTTTTTGCTTCTTCTAGGCAGCTCTGGCCCGAGTCTTCTTTGCAACTTTGCTCTCTCAGGAGGGGGACTCTCAGCTTTTATTGTATACTCTGGCAGGGAGTGGGGTCTAGTAAATCTGGTCAATTTCAAGGACTTCCTGGAGCTATTTTTGAGTTGTTTACCTTTCTGCTTAAGGACCTTCCTGCACTATGGAATGCTTCAATCTCAGAGGAAAGTATTACATAACACTCACCTCTTTGATTTTTTTTTCTTTTCAGAGCTGACCTAATATTTAATCTTTATCTTTAACCACCATACCTCAAGTTACATCTCAGTCTTAATAAGTAAAATCTTTTTTTTTTTTTTTTTTTTTTTTTTTTTTTTTTTTTTTTTTTTTTTTGAGACAGGGATTCTCTGTGTAGCTTTGCGCCTTTCCTGGAACTCACTCTGTAGCCCAGTCTGGCCTCGAACTCACAGAGATCCACCTGTCTCTGACAGTGCTTTAATCCCTCCCTAGTGCTGGGATTAAAGGCATGCACCACCACCGCCCGGATAAGTAAAATCTTAATAATCTTAATCTTAATAAGTAAAATTTGAGTATACTCCATACTACCCTTGATTGTTTATTCTCCCACAATTATTGACGTTGACTAGGCTATATTATTAGTTGGCTAATACAATATTTACATGATGTTAATCCCAAGCAGTGGTGGTTGCTCTCACTGTTATATCACTCAAAGAATAATATGGACTTTGCATCTGGCATCCTGAGCTCCTGGACTGAGGACCTATTTTCTCAACTTCATATTCAACTCCAAGTCCCACATGAATACACTTCAACTGAAATAAATAATATAGTTGATAAAAAATAAACCAAGCAAAGAAATAATACCAAATATGTAAATCCCAACATAGCAACACAAGAAATTTGAAAATCCAAGACACACAACTCCTCCAAAAGTTACTAATCCTACAGTAATGACATCAATGAGAGTGACTCAGATGAAATATAGACAGAGAACTCAATAGAACGGCTATAAATGTGTCCAAAGAAATAAGCTTCTCTTGAGAACACAAACAGCTGAGTGAGGAAGATAATGCAAGATACAAAAGAGGAATCCAACAAAGAGATAGAGCACTAAAGAAAAAAATACAATCCAAAATGGCAAAAATAAAAAACATAACATGTCAAATCAAAGCTCTGTGGAAATTCTCACCAACAGAATGGATCAAAGAGAGGTCAGAGTACCTGCGCTTGAAGACCACATAAAGGCACCAGAACAATGAAACAAGGATAAAAATAAATAAAAGGTCCAAGTGAGGTTTCCAAGGTGTCCATGATACTCTGAAAAGACAAACTCCATGGATAATAGGCATAGAAAAAAGAGAGGAAATTTTCAGAGGTAGGAGATGTCAGTCTAAAATGAGAGACATTTAATACACCAGACAGACATGACCAGAAAAGAATCTCCCCTCCTCTTATTACAAAGAAAATTATAAATATGCAGAACAAAGAAAGTATTTTAAAGCAGCAAGAGGGAAACACCAAACCACGTATAAAGTAGGCCTGTCAGAATGACAGAATATTATTTAACTGAAAATTTAAAAACCAAGAGTGCCTAAGCTGAAGCGTTTCAAGCTCTAACAGGCAACGACTGTTAAGGCAGAGTATTATACCCAGCAAAGCTGTCATAACTGCAGGAAAAAAGTGTTCCCAAGATAAAAACAGGCTAAAGAAATCTATAACCACTGAGCCAGCTCTGTGGAAAATACTTGAAGGAGTCCTTCAGACTGAAGAGAAAACAAATCTATTCAACAGGACACGGTCAAGAACTAACCATGCTAGACTGATAGTTAATTAAGAAAGGAAGAGGAAAAACATAAACACTACCAACAAAAATAACGGGAATCAATACACAACTTTCAGTAATAGCTCTGAATAGTAATGATCTCAGTTCCCCAGTGAAAAGACACAAACTAGTAAACTGGACAAAAAGCAGGAATCATCTATTTGTTGCCTCCATTAAATAACTTCACTACAAATAACAGTCACTACCTTGGGGGAAAAGGATAAAAATGGGTGTTCCAATTAAATGGACATAGAAAACAAACACAGGTCCCTATAAATACATGACAAAATAGACTTCAAACCAAGGCTAGTGAGGAGAGATTAAAAAAAGAAAGTTCACTTCATTGTTATTAAAGGAACAATCCTTGATGAAAACATGATCCTAAACATATATGCCTTAAACATGGGCCCATCCAACTTGATAAAACAAATATGATTAGGTGTAAAGCCACAGAGTAACATTAGCAAAATAGTAGTAGGTGCCTTTAATACTCTGGAGATTCCTATCAATTGACAGGCCTTTCCTATTTAAAAAAATAAACAGAAACATGAACATTAAATGACATCATAGACCAAGAAGACTTAACAGAACATTTCACCCAAACACTGCAGAATACATACTCTTCTCCACAGCCAATGGAGTGTTCCTCAAAAGAGCATCTGTTAGCGCATAAAGCAAATCTCAACGAATGCAGAAGAATTGACATAACTCCTCATATCCTACCTGACCACAATGGAATAAGAATACAAACAAAGAGCAAAAGAAATCCTAGAACTCTCACAAATTCATGGAGAACAGACAATGCACTAATGGATGATGAATGTGTCCTTGAATAAATCAAGAAGGGATCTGGAGATAAATAAACCAGAGAGATCTCAAATAAATAACTTAATGATGCACTGTAGTGCCCTGAAAAATGAAGAACAAACCAAACCCCGATCACTAGACAGTTTGAGGTCAGGAAAGGGATCCATGGAATGAAAACAACAAATAAAAATTACCAGAAAATATTATTTTTTGTTTTTCAACACTTGCACCTAATCTGTCTATAAGACCACTTGGCTCTCTCCCCCAAATACCTCTCAAAATTATCCATTTGTCTCCTTCAGTGAATGCTTCCTGTCGTAGTTTTGTGTGCTGTATCAGAATTCTTGAGACTGCAATTCATTATGAACAGATATTTATTGACTCCTAGTTCTGGAGGCCGGGAAGTCGGAGACCAAGGTGCTGGCATCTGGTGACGACCTTCTTGTAGCATCACCATAGGAAAGGAGGCAAAAGGGAAAGAGAGAAGGAGAGAGAGAGAGAGAGAGAGAGAGAGAGAGAGAGAGAGAGAGAGAGACTTGCTTTATAAAAGCACCAGTCTGATCTCTGAGGGCAGAGCCCTGAGGTCTCACCACCCCTTTGAAGTCTTGCAGCTTACTTCTTTGGCAGTGGCAACAACGTCTCAGCATGAACTTTGCAGAGGGTCAGTATTCAGGCTACAACACTCTACAAGGCAAGCCATTCTTCTGCTCCAATCTGCTCTCCATTCAGTTCTAAGAAAGAACTTCCCAGCTCCTAAAATCGATCACATGTCATCTTTGTTTACAATTTTTCGGTAGTTTCCCATACACCTTGCAATAAGATCTTAATTCCTTCCTGGATCGTAGCAACCCGTGAGACCTGGAGTCTCCCTCTTCCTCTGGATGTCATGCTATCTCCTGTCTCCTTTGGTTATGGTGCTCCACCATCACCCATCCCTTTCTGTTCTTCTGCACTCAAGTGCCTTTGAATGTTCCATTTTGACTACCTGGATGACTTTCCCTACAACTCCCTGTGCAGCTGCCTCATCCAACCAGTTACTGCCATGTTGGGCCTTCCTGGGGCAGTGGACCTCAATTCCTCTGTCTCAGGATTCTCTCCATTTTTTTTTCTACTAATCTATATGATGGACCTTACTTTATGTTTGTTTATTACTTACTGTCTCTTTTCCCACTTGAATTTAAGTTCCCTGTAGTCAGTGGCCTTGTCTGTCCTGCTCATCTATTTCTCCGATACTTGCGGGGTCTTGAGGAAAATAGGCACATCGTAAACATTTGTACAGATGAGTGCAAAGCGGTTCAACACAGATGGAATTGTGTGCCTCAGTCTCCACGAATATGTGCCCACATTTTACCCATTTCTACAACTTCTTAAAAGATGACTTTTATAGAAAAGACTGAAAAATAAAAACATGAAGTGCTTTCTGGACTCATGCTAAGGGGTTATTAGATTTAACTTGTAGTTGTTATTCTTTAACCTTTATTTATTCATTGTTTCATTTATTCAGTTTTTAATTTAAAAATTTTAAATTATTATTGTTGCTGCTGTTGTTGTGTGTGGGCACATGCACGCACGATGTACATGGGAATGGCACATTGGCGACCATGTGTGTGAGGTCAAAGGATAACTTTGTGGAGTCTGTTCTCTCTTTCCACTTTTTATGGGCGCTGGGGATGGAACTCAGGTATCTATGCTTGTATAATTGGGTGGCAAGCATCTTTACTCTTTGCCTCACGAGTCTGATTCATTCCGTTTTAACAAAAGCCCGTTGTAAGAATGAGATCATACAGAGGATATAAACAATACATATATTTAAGTCATATGTCTTGCTTTTACAGCCAACAGGTTTTTTTTGGGGGGGGCAGCAATATTGAGCAAAAACCTCAAAATGTGGTGATGGTGAAAGTATCAAATGGCACATCCAAAATGCTCTCTGTCAGGAAGAGAGAGAGAGAGACCTTTAATAACGTGATAAGTTACACTTCTTACTATTGTGACAAACACCCCCATGCTGTGGGATGTTCTGTATGGCAAATGTGTTGCTCTGATTGGTCAATAAATAAAACACTGATTCGTCAGTGGCTAGGCAGGAAGTATAGGCGGGACTAACAGAGAGGAGAAAAGAAAGATCAGGAAGGCAGAAGCAGTCACTGCCAGCCAGGACAAGCAGCATGTGAAGATGCCGGTAAGCCACGAGCCACGTGGCAAGGTATAGATTTATGGAAATGGATTAATTTAAGATATAAGGACAGTTAGCAAGAAGCCTGCCACGGCCATACAGTTTGTAAGCAATATAAGTCTCTGTGTTTACTTGGTTGGGTCTGAGCGGCTGTGGGACTGGCAGGTGACAAAGATTTGTCCTGACTGTGGGCCAGGCAGGAAAACTCTAGCTACACCCCCATGTGAGGAAGGGTTTGTTTTGATTCACAGCTGGAGTGTACAGTCCATCATGGCAAGGAAATCATGGCGGCATAGACATCCAGAGCCAAGAAGCAGAGAGATGAATGCTTACGCTCAGCTCACTCTCTGGTTTTTTTTTTTTTTTTTTTTCCCCCCCCCCCCCCCCTTTGGTCCAAGACCCCAGCCCACGAAATGGTACAACCTGCATATTTAGCGTGGGTGTTCCCACTTTAATTAACCCAGTCTAGAAAACCACTCACAGACGTGCCAGACGTTCGTTTCTGTGATGATTCTGAACAGCGTCAACCTGACAATAATGATCCGCCGCCGCCTCACAGGACTGAACTAGTGAGTGACGACGACAAGGCTGGAGCATATCTGAACTGGAGCCTTCAAAGTCAGGCTTTCAATGAGTAGAGCTTGAAGTGGGGGGAAAGCATCTCCATTAGCATAAATGGCCTGAGAAAGGGACTGCGTCCAAGAAGATAAATGGCGTGATTAGGAACTAGGTTGAGTGGAACACTGAGCTGGATGTGGGATCTGTGGCCGCTCCAGCCGGCTGAAGCCGGGTCACAGAGAGCTACTAATCTAAGCGGAGTAGCTTGGATTTCTTTCAGTGGCCGAAGAACCAGCGGAAGCTTCCTGTCTGTTTCGTTTTTCTGATGGAGTTGGGGCAAGAAGTTACCAACAGCAATGCCTCTAGAAGGTCACATCGTGTTTCTGAGCCCATCTCTTCAGCCGTAGAATATAAAGATTTCTTTTTAATCTCGTTCTACAAAGTTTCTATGGAGATTAGGAAGCAGGTGACAAAAACAGCAATTATTTATTATTGAATATAACATCGGATTTATTGGATCAATTATTTTAGTATTCCACGGGACTGTTTCCTTCGTCTGCACTGACGGCTTATCAGTTTATTAGCACAGCTCCACCGCACCTTGTATGGAATATTGTTTTGGGGGGATTCTCGGAAATCTCACCTCCATCTTCTTGATTACTCTGCTCTTTATTCCAAATGGGAACTGCAGTGTCGGGGGAAGCTTTTGAACAGTGGCTCCTTAAGTGGAATATCTTTTACTCTTGCCAG
>CABHPR010134675.1:0-44965 GCA_902168415.1 Peromyscus melanophrys | reverse complement strand
AATGTTTTACATTGGTATAGATTTTAGTATATTGATACAAATTTAAAGTTACTTTTGTTATACTGTATGTGTATTTTTACTCCTGTTTAAGGTATTATGTTTATACAACTCATTTAAATTATAATGGAACAATTAGTCTTCTCTGATAGTCAAACTTATAGTCATGTTGTTTTCTGGGTATACATAGATATAATTCAATTAGGTAGATAATCTTCAAACACTTCAAAGACCTATAGAACATGGCATTTAAAATGTTTTAAAAATTTAGACTTTCTGGACAATGAGACATGTCTGCTCCTGGCAGCACTGATTTACTTCAGAGAGGAGGATGGGCACTGAAGACACTCTATATGGAGTTTATCTTCACCTTGGCAAAAATAGCCATTTGGGCAAGAAACTGTTCTTGCCTTGACTGCTTGATCGACTGGACATGCAGGACCCATAGGAAGGTGACCACTGAACTTTGCTTGGCGAAATGGTCCTTCAGGTTCCTGCTTCACAGAGGAAACTGCCAGACATTCTAAAGGACTCAGAGAGAAGTGACTGAGAGACTCTAGGCCTGTGGGCTGAAGACAGATGCCCCAACTTTACAGAGGAACTTTGGATGACTGTCCAGGCTGTCAGCTGTCTCTGTCTACTCTCTCAAGACTCTCAAAAGTTGCTTGCATCCTTTTCCCATTTCTCAGGTAATATTATATCCTTCTGAAGTCTTTGATGTAGTTGAAGACTAGATAGTTATAATTTTCCTGAGTTATGATAAAAGGTAATTTAGATATGAAATCTTAGACTCACAAATATAAGATAGATAGGATATCTTCTTTAATTTTGCCAAATACAAATAGACTAGTTATTATAAATTGACTAAATATTGTAACTGTAATTCTTGCTTGATTATTGTTTTGTTATCCCTAATTTTACTATGTGAAAGTTAAAACCTTCCTTTTTTCAAAAAAAGAAAAGGGAAAGTGCTGTGGGATGTTCTGTATGTTAAAAGTGCTACTCTGATTGGTTAATAAATAAAACACTGATTGGCCAGTAGCCAGGCAGGAAATATAGGTGGGACAAGGAGAGAGGAGAATTCTGGGAAGTGGAAGGCTGAGGAGAGAGACGCTGCCAGCCCCGCCATGAAAAGCGAGATGTAAGGTACCAGTAAGCCACAAGCCATGTGGCAACTTATAGATTAGTAGTAATGAGTTAATTTAAGATATAAGAACAGTTAGCAAGAAGCCTGCCACGGCCATACAGTTTGTAAGCAATATAAGTCTCTGTGTTTACTCGGTTGGGTCTGAGCAGCTGTGGGACTGGCGGGTGACAGAGAATTGTCCTGACCGTGGGCCCGGCAGGAAAACTCTAGCTACAGATAAATCAGTTTCTAAGTGCAATCTACAGAGAGTACTTCCTTGATGATCTGAACTTCACGCAGCTTGAATTGAAGGTGACATTGTTTAGTATTGCCTTGTTTCAATTTTAGTGTACAGAAATTCAATGTATATGTATAATGAGTATACTATGAACATTCACCTTCCATATTTTCTCCCTTTAGACTCTTATCAATTTTGTTAGTTACTTAAGACAGTCTCACTCACATTTCCACATTCATATAGAAATGATTTATATACATATGTGATTTTATGTATCTATATGTAAAGGGAACAATAAAAAGCTGTCTTACAGAATGGGGAAATTTTTTGCTGACTATACATCTAACATATTAATATCTAAAATATACAAAAAATGCAAAAGCTAAATAAAAAGCAATCAAATAACAAATAAAAATGTAATGCTTAGAAAGTATGAAAATATGAAGTATATATAGACAGTAAACATATAAAAAATACAATTTTTTACCTACCAGAGAAATGTAAATTAAAACTCATTGACAGAGTTTCCATCTAACTTCAGTCAGAATGGCTACCATTAAGAAGGTAAGTTTTGAGAAGAGGAGATAAAGATTTTATTTATGATGGATTATGATTTCAAAAAGCTCAATGCTGATGTTTTAGAAAGTATAGGAGAAAGGATCAGTGAGAAAAAACAGGAAGCAGGAAGATTAGGAATTCAAGGCCACTCTGGGCTACTTAAGATTGAACCAATCTAAAAGATAAACAGAGCCAGGCAGTGGTGGCTCATCCTTTTGATCCCAGCACTTGGGATCTCATGTCTTTTATCCCAGCACTTGGAATCTCACACCTTTAATCCAAGCATTAGGGAGGTGGAGACAGGATCTGCCCCATTCAGTCTGAGGATTCACAGAGGCAGGACATCTATTCAGTCTGAGGATTTGTAGAGGTAAAAAGTCTCTGATAGCTAGCTGCTCTGCTTCTCTGATCTTTCAGCTTTGACCCTGATATCTGACTCTGGGTTTTTGTTTAATTAAGACTAATTAGGATCTCATATCAAATAGGATTTATGAGATTAGAACAGCTTGGCTTCAAGTATAGAGTAGGCTGTCATTGTTTGCAGGTTTCATTTTGGCTCTATTAAAAGAGAAATGGAGATATAAGACCACCTTGTCTACCATGTGTTGATTTTCTCCTCTCAACTCCTTGTGATGATTTTGACATGTAAACTTATTTATAGTTTGAGAAAAATGTTTTAATATACATCTCATGTAATTTGAATGTACTGTACTGGTACTAAAGGCAAGAAAAGGAACTACTTCCTGTGCGTTCGCCTTTAAATAAGAGTTCTCGTTCTTCCTTCTCATTGGTTGTAAACCCAACTACGTGACTGCCTCGTCACTGCCTCTCTGTATAGACCTCCAAGTTTTCTATGGTTGGTATTGAGATTAAGGGCGTGTGTCTCCAATGCTGGCTGTATCTTTGAACACACAGAGATCTACCTAGTTTTGCCTGCCGAGTGCTAGGATTAAAGGCGTGCACCACCACCGCCCTGGCTTTCGCTATGGCTTGCTGATAGCTCTGACCTCTAGGCAACTTTATTTATTAACATACAAATAAAATCACATTTCAGTACAAATAGAATACCACTATATCTGTTTAAGGTGTGTTTTTGTTAGGACACAAAGGAGAGGCCATGCCACCACTGAGGGGATCTGTGTGGAATGTTGCAAACTCTCCTGGGCTCTTCAGGAGCATGAATGTTCAGTGACACCCCTGGTTGTCTTTACTGTGTATCTCTCTGTGTGTCTCTGTCAGTTCTGTTAACCTGAAAAACAGATCAAAACTCCTGTTACTGTGGAGATGTCCACAGTAAAGATTGGCAGGATCCTCTGCCCAAGTGGGGATTGCATGGAGGAGAAAGGATATGACGTCTGTTTCTCTCACAAAAAAAACCCTTCAGACCTTCTGTGAAATCGATGACCCTCTTTGGGAGTTGGGTTGCCCAATGATTACTCATACCATCTGAAACATAAAACCATGGCCACCCTGAACAGTTTCTCTGCTTTTGATGAGTGTTCGGAATCTGGATCCTTTTGACTCTGCTATGTCACCTAGCAGAAGCAGAAATTTCCGCCTCTTCTCTCAGTCTCACCAGAGGAAACTGACCATGCTCCCATCCCAATCGCGGGCTTGTTTGTTCGCTGGACTCCAGCTCCAGGTACAGTCCTGTTCCCTCGGTGGATATGGGAAGAGGCTTCACCTAGGGTGCCCAGTCATCTAAGCACAAGACGCGCTGGGAGGGAGAAATCGTTCCCAGAGCTGCACGCTCCCTCTGCTCCCCCTGTTGCAGGAAGTGGGAAATAAATGCCTCCCCAGCCATGTCCAGAATAAAGAAAAGTCTCACTCCTTTTTCTTTCAAGATTTACTTCTTCTATTCAACTAATGATCTGTATAATTGGAGAATTCAAAACTTGCTATTCTTGGGGAAAAAAAAAACTGCCGGATTGGGGAAGGGGGGCTTGGGAGTAGATCATGGCTGAGCAGTGCTATATTAATATAATGGGTGTCATCTTCTGTTCAACACTGACCAAGGTAAGACTTTAAACAGCTTTTGCCAGGACCCTTTTAAGAAATTAAAGACAACTGCTAAAACCATTGTTTTTGTTGTACATTTAGCTTCAGTTAGAAAAAAAATCTTCAAAAATAAAAGTGTTTAAAATTATAAATAGGATCACCATATCCTGGCCCACACCTCTGGCAGAAGCCTCCTAATTCACCAGAGATCAGGCTAGTATCCTGAATCCCAGGTAAGACCATTCTTCACCCCACCTACGTCTGTGCAACATAAACCCAGCCACCCTCCTCTCCTTGTCAGCGTACCCCAGCCCACACCTCTGATGAAATCCTCCTACTCTACCAGAGTCCAGGCCAACAAAAAACCAGAGACAAGGCAAGCTTTCTGAACTCCAAAGGTCAGACCAACTCCCTGAAAACCAGGCAGAAGCCTCCTACCCCACCAGAAGGCAGGCCAGCATCCTGAAGCCCAGAGGACCTCTGGCCAGATCAGAAGCCAAATGCATAACTAGAGCTCCGGCTCCCAACTTGGACAGCAACCTATTGATGAAGCAGATGCCATGGACACCATTAGAAATCCAGCCCCCACTGTGGATGGAGACCCTCTACCCAACCACAGGCCAGGGCAGCCAGAAGATCAGAGAGGAAACAGAAACCAAGGGGAAAAAGTCCATCTAACAAAGACAAATTCTGAATCTGGCACTTAGATCTATAATCACTAAAAATCCAGATACTAAAATAAAAATGTCTGAACACAAACAACAGCCAGATCAATATGTCACTACCTAAGCCCAGATATCCCACTACAGCAAGCCCTGAATATTCCAACATAATTGAAACACAACAAAATGACCTTAAAACAAGCTTAATGTTGATGATAGAGGTTGTTAAAGAAGAAAGGAATAAATCCCTTAATGAAAGTAAAGAAAAAACAATAAAAAATTGTAGAAAGTCAATAAATCCTTTAAAGAATGTCAACAAAACTAAGAAAAAACAACCAATTAAAGGAAAAGAATAGAACTGTTCAAGATCTAAAAATGAAAATAGAAGCAATAAAGAAAACACAAAGTAAGAGAAATATGGAAATGGAAAATCTAGGTAAGTGATCAGGTACTACAGATGTAAGCATCATCAACAGAATATGAGATGGAAGAGAGAATCTCAGTCTTGAAGACACAGTAAAAGAAATAGATACATAAGTCAAAGAAAATGTTAAAACTAAACAATTCCTACTATGAAGCATCCAAAAAATCTGGGACAGTATGAAAAAACAAAACTGAAGAATAATAGGACCAGAAGAAGGAGAAGATTCCAAGTTCTAAGGCCCAGTATCTTTTTAACAAAATCATAGAACAAAATTTTCCTAACCTAAAGAAGGAAATTCCCATAATGGCACAGGAAGCTTTCAGAACACAAACAGATTGGTTCAGAAGGGAAAGTTCCTGGGCCACATAATAAACAAAACGCTGAATGAAGTAGAAACCGCACAAAGAATGAAAACAAGAAAGAGAACTACAGACCAATTTCCTTCATGAACATTGATGCAAAAATACTCAATAAAATACTCACAAACTGAATCCAAGAACACATCAAAAGTATCATCCAGCATGATCAAGTAGTCTTCATCCCAGAGATACAGAAATGGTTCAACATAGGAAAATCTGTCAGTAAACCACTCATACAAACAAACTGAAAGATGAAATCCACATGAACATCTCATTAGATGCTGAAGAAGCCTTTGACAAAATTCAACACCCCTTCATGATAAAAGTCTTGGAGAGATCAGGGATGCAAGGGACATACATAAACACAATAAAAGCAATATACAGCAAGCCCACAGCCCACATCAAATTCAATTGAGAGAAACTGAAAGTGATTCTGCTAAAATCAGGAACAAGACAAGGTTATCTACTCTCTCCATGTCTATTCAGTATAGTACTCAAAGTTCTAGCAAGGGCAATAAGATAACAAAAGGAAATCAAAGGGATACAAATTGGAAAGGAAGAAGCCAAACTTTTGATATTTGCAGATGATATAATAGTATACATAAATGACCCCAAAAATTCTACCAGGGAACTTCTACAGCTGATAAACACCTTCAGTAATACGGCAGGATACAAGATTAACTCAAAAAAATCACTAGCCCTCCTATATACAAATGATAAACAAGATGAGAAAGAAGTCAGAGAAACAGCACCCATTACAATAGCCATAAATAATATAAAATATCTTGGGGTATCTCCAACTAAGTAAGTGAAAAATCTGTATGACAAGAGCTTTAAGATTTGAAGAAAGAAATTGAAGAAGATATCAAAAAAAAAAAAAAGGAAAGATCTTCCATGCTCTTGGATAGGAGGATTAACATAGTGAAAATGTCAATGTTACCAAAAGTAATCTACAAATTCAGTGCAATCCCCATCAAAATCCCAACACAATTCTTCACAGACCTCAAAAGAACAATACTCAACTCTATATGGAAAAACAAAAAACCCAGGGCAGCAAAAACAATCCTGTACAATAAAGGAACTTCTGAAGGCATCACCACTCCTGACTTCAAACTCTAGTATAAAGCTATCATAATAAAAACAGCTTGGTATTGGCATAAAAACAGACACATGAATCAGTGGAATCAAATTGAAGATGCTGACATTAATCCACACACCTATGATCACCAGATTTTTTTTTTTTTACAAAGAAACCAAAATTGTACAATGGAAAAAAGAAACCATCTTTGCAAGTGGCCCTGGCATAACTGGATGTCAACATGTAGAAGAACGCTAATAGACCCATATTTATTGCCATGCACAAAGCTCAAGTCCGGAGCCAGGCAGTGGTGGTGCATGCCATTAATCCCAGCACTCAGGAGGCAGAGCCAGGTGGATTTCTGTGAGTTTGAGGCCAGCCTGGTCTATAGAGCAAGATCCAGGACAGGCACCAAAACTACACAGAGAAACCCTGTCTTGAAAAACCAAAACCAACCAAACAAACAAACAAAGAAAAAAAACCTCAAGTCCAAGGGGCTCAAAGACATCAACATAAATCTAGTCACACTGAACCTGACAGAAGAGAAAGTGGGAAGTAGCCTAGAATGCATTGGCACGGGAAACTACTTCTGAAATACAACACCAGTAGCACAGACACTAAGAGCAACAATCAATAAATGGTACCTCTTGAAACTGA
The DNA here is from genome assembly GCA_902168415.1 of Peromyscus melanophrys. NCBI lineage: Eukaryota > Metazoa > Chordata > Mammalia > Rodentia > Cricetidae > Peromyscus > Peromyscus melanophrys. Next base: position 37,868 of record CABHPR010134675.1, on the reverse strand, counting down.
AAAGCTTCTTTAAGGCAAAGGACACCATCGATAAGACAAAACACCAGCCTACAGAATGGGAAATGATGTTCACCAACCCCACATCTGACAGAGGGCTGATCTCCAAAATATATAAAGAACATAAGAAACTAGACATCAAAATAGCAAACAATCCAATTTAAAAATGGGGTGAAGATCTAAACAGAGGATTCTCAACAGAAGAATCTTGGATGGATGAAAACATTTAAGGGATTGCTCAACATCCTTAGTCATCAGAGAAATGCTAGTCTAAATGACTCTGAGATACATTCTTATACCTGTCAGGATGGCTAAGATAAAAAACACTGATGGCAGCTTATGTTGGAGAGGATGTGGAGTAAGGGGAACACTCTTCCACTGCTTGTGGGAGTGCAAACTTGTACAGCCACTCTGGAAATCAGCATGGTGGTTTCTCAGAAAATTGGGAATCAATCTACCTTAAGACCCATTTATACCACTTTTGGGCATATACCCAAAGGATGTTCAATCATACCACAAGGACACTTTCTCAATTATGTTCATAGCAGCATTATTCATAATATCCAGAACCTTGAAATAACCTAGATGCCCCTCAACATAAGAATGAATGAAGAAATGTTGTACATTTATACAATGGAGTATTAAATAATGACATCATGAAATTTGCAGGCAAATGGGTGGAACTAGAAAAAAATCATACTAAGTGAGGTAGCCCAGACTCAGAAAGACAAATATGGTATGTGGATAGTAGATGTAAAGCAAAGGATAACCAGGCTAAAATCCACAGCCCTAGAGAAACTATGTAACATGGAGGACCCTAAGAGGGGTGCATGGATTGCCATGGGAAGGAGAAATAGCTGAGATCTCCTGGGTAAACTGGGGGTGGAGGGACAGGTAGAGGGGAAAGGATGGGGGAATAGGAACATGAGGGATTAGAATTGGTTGAGTTGGGGGAGGGACAAAGAGGGAGAGCAACAAAAGACATATCTTGATAGAGGTTATTGGGTTAGGTTCCAGGGAAACTCCCAGAAATTCACAAGGATGATCCCAGCTAAGACTTTTAGCAATAGTGGAGAGAGTGCCTGAACTGGCCTCCTGTAATCAGAATGGTGACTACCCTAATTGCCACCATAGAACCTTCATCCAGTAACTGATGGAAACAGATGCAGAAATCCACAGCCGAGCATTGGGTCGAGCTCGAGGAGTCCTGTTGAAGAGAAAGAGGAAGGATTGTAGAAGCCAGGGGGGTCAAGACTGTGATGGGGAATCCACAGAGACAGCTGGTCTAAGCTCATGGGAGCTTATGGACCCTAGACTGACAGTTAGGGAACCTGCATAGGACTGACCAGAATGTGGCTGACAGTTGTGTTGCCCTTAGCAAACAGTTGTTTGTGGGGCCCTTAGCAGTGGGATCAGGATCTGTCCCTGGCTTGTAAACTGGCTTTTTGGAACCTGTTCCCTATATTGGGATGTACTTCTCAGCCTTGATGCAGCGGGGGAGGAACTTAGTCCTGCTGTAACCTGATATGCATGCTTTGTTGACTCCAATGAGTGGTCTTATCCTTTTTGAGGAGTGGACGGGGGGGGGGGGGGGGGGGGTAAAAAGGAGGTGGGGGGGGGGAAGAAAAAAGAGAAAGAACAATGTTCAACTTCATGTGAAAAAAAAAACAGGGTAGCTAAAACAATCCTGTACAATAATAGAACTTCCTGACATATCACCATCCCTAATGTCATGCTGTACTAAAGAGAAATAGTAATAAATATTGCATTGTATTGGTATAAAAACAGATAGGTGGATGTATGGAATCTAATTGTAGACCCAGATTTAAATCCACACACCTATAGACAACTGATTTTTGACAAAGAAGCAAAAGTTATACAATGGAAAATGGAAAGCATCTTCAACAAACGGTGCTTGTCTAACTGGATGCCTACTTGTAGAATGCAAGTGATTCCATATTTATCTTCCTGCATAAATCTCATATTCAAGTGGATCAAAGACCTCAATATAAATCCTGATACACTGAACCTAATAAAAGAGAAAGTGAAGAGTAGCTTTGAACACATTAGCATAGGAGACAACTTCCCTAACAGAACACCAATAGGACAGGCATTAAGATCAACAATAAATAAATAATACTACATGAAACTAAAAAAAATTCTCTAAGGCCAAGGACAAATGACCACCACAGAATTCTAAAAAATTCCTCCCCAAACCTACTTCAGACAGAGGGCTTATTTCCAAAAATATACAAAGAACTCAAAAACTAGTTATCAACAATATCTATGAAACAAACTAATTAAAAAATGGGGTATAGGTATAAACAGAAAATTCCCAACAGAAGAAACTCAAATGGCCTAGATACACTTAAATAAATGTTCAACATCCTTAACCATTAGGGAAATGTAAATCAAAACGGACTCTGAGATTCCATTTTACACCTGTCAGAATGTCTAAGATCAAAAATACAAGTGATAGCTCATGCTGGAGAGGATGTGAAGGAAGCGGAACACTCCTCCACTGCTGGTTGGAGTGCAAACTTGTATATACACTTAGGAAATCAATATGGTGATTTCTCAGAAAGATGGAATAGATAAACCTCAAAAGCCAGCTATACCACTCTAGGGCATTTACCCAAAGGATGTTCCAGCCTACCACAAGGACACTTACTCAACTAGATTTATAGCAGCTTTATTCAGAATAGCCAGAACCTGGGAACCTAGATGCCCTTCAATTTAAGGATGAATAAAGAAAATTTAGGACATTTATATAATGGAGTATTACTCAGCTATTAAAAGCAATGACATCATGAAATTTGTGGCAAGTGGATGGAACTTGATAAAGTCATCCTGAGTGAGGTAACCCAGATCCAGAAAGACAAATATGGTATGTACTCACTTATAAATGGATATGAGATGTGAAGTGAAGGATAACCAGACTACAATCTTCAGACCCAGAGATGCTGGGTAACAAGGAGGACTCAAGGAAGAACACTAGGATCTCCCTGGGAAGGGGTAATAGAAGAAGTTTCATGGGTGGACTGGGGGAAGGTGGGAATGGGAACGTGAGGGATCAGGTGGTCAGGGGTGGGAGAGAGTCCTGAAAGTGATAACTGGAGCAGGGGACATTGCAGTGTGAGGTACAAACCAGGTGCAAGGGAAATTCTAAGTAAGTGATATTCAAGGAGACAACATGGCTAAGGCTCCTAGCAATGGAGAATAAGTAAATTGAACAGATCTTCTCTAGTGATCAGGCAAGATTTCTAGTGATGGGATTGGGGCACCAGCCCAGCCCCATAACCTTCAACTGAAAGACTGTTCTGTCTATAGGATGAGCTGATGTAAGGGTGACGCAGAGATTGGAGTGGCCAACCAAAAACTGGTTCAGCTTGAGACCCATGCCATGAGACTGAGCCCACCCCCGACATTGGAGTTCCAGGACCCAGAGACTGTATGGGCCAGAGACTTAGGACAGAATAAAACATGACAGGAGAGAAAAAGTCAATGAGATGATGACTAATGATACTCTCTTATGTTCAAAATTGGTGCCTAGCACAATTGGCAGTGTCCATGTCAGAGGAGCATCAGGTGGCAATTGTCTTCAGAGTGTCAGCCCACCAGGAGGAGAATCTCTGATGGGTGAGTCTCAGATAGTCAAGGCCCTGAGACTACAGACCCCAGAGTGTCTACCTGTTTGCCCCTGCTATCTTCCCCTGGTATCTGGCATGGGGTGAATGGGTGTGGGGAGCTCCCCACTGTCTGCAATGTAGTGTAATTATCTAATGGAAACATCTCATTCTAAGGCATTGTTACCTGTGGATTATTATGGAGATGATTCCTTCCTAAGCTATACTGTCTAATTGGTAAAAATAATGTTAATTTATACAGAGTTTTGATGAATAAAAATAAATACAAGGAAATGTCACACAGCTGAAGTGGTATTTGCTCTGCTTGGGCTATAGGGCCCAAAGGAGACAGTGCGTTCTGTTGCTGTACATGACCTCTTAAAAAGAGAGGGAAAAGGGTCACATGCCCCTTCTCTCTGCTCCTGCCTTCAAGGTGGATTTGCTCCAGGTCAGATCAGAGGACAACTTCAGCTGTCTACTCCATTCTCTATTCACGAGTATATTTCTTCAATTTACCCTAATAAATTTTCCTAATACTTCTTAAACAGACGCCTATGGATTTATCACTTTACAAAGTTAGGGCCTATGAGTTTCACCTAAGGAGTTGTATAGATCACAATTCAGGTTAATAGCTAAGGAAAACAATTTATTCCCTAGGAGCCAGATTGGTTCTAATTCTCTTAATGCTAAACAATGCAGTCACAGGTTTCAGTGTGCATCATTAATTTAAACAAAGCCTCAAAATAACTTCAGTTTAGGTCACATGTTTTGATAAAAGCTTTAAGATGAAAAACCCCAAAAGACAATCTAAAGTTCAAAAGGGCACATAGCTGAGTTATAGATTCATTAGATCAGCGTAAAAAATACAAAGCAGCCCACTTGTTGCTAGCTGACATACTTTCCTTGCTAGGTTTGGTTGGTGATCAAAGGTGATGGTTAATTACTTGTGCCCATTTTTGCCCTAAATCTCCTGGTAACAGAAACTATTGGTGAATGAGTATGCACCACAAAGATTCAAAGTAGAGCTGACTGATTCTTTTTCATATATAAAAGTTTATGTTTGTGATTTCTTTAAGATTCCTTATAAGATTACCTTTCAAGATAAGTAATAAAGTAATTGGCTCTTTCTTTGTAACTGCAAAATGCAGCCTGCCAGTAAAAGACCTGACTGAGCAAGAATAGCTTGCTTGCCTACACAGTTAATCTATAACAAATTGCTTGGATATGTGTGGGTTCTTGGGATAATTTGTTTTTCACCTGACATATATAAAATGTTTAATTGTGTAAGGGATATGGAAAACATGCTGGGTTTTTTTGTACTCATTGTGATCATTGACTTGAAAAGTAGAATGGAACCACATTGTAATTTTTATATTGCCCGAAAGATTTTGCTTGGGTATATAAGCTATAAGAAAAAGAATAAAGATGGAGTTAAGATGGGCTAGAAGGAAATCATCAAGAATGACTTTAGGAGAAAAACAATGAGAATGAGAGAATTAAAATGAGTTAGAAGGAAAACATCAGGAATGAGACAGTTAGAAGGAAGTAGAAGAGAAAGATCAAGAATATAGAATTAGGAGGAAAACTATTGGTGAAATTATTAAGGCCACTCCACGTAGCTAGAAGGGAGGTTTATTTTGTGGGGTAACTTACAAGTGAAGGGATAGTTTATAGGGTCTGGGAAAGGTGTGGCACAGTCCAGCAGTGTTCTCTGGAGAACTCTGTTTGGTCTACCTCCAGCGTCCAGGGTCCAGGAACCAAGAGGGCCAGCGCATCCAGATCTCAGGTCTTCAGGGTCCTCCCTTGGCCATGCCTTGTAGGCATAACAGTTACCGAAGCCTCAATGGGGGTTGGAACTTCCACATCAAAGCTGTAATGGCTACCCACTACATCTCCCCCTTTTGTCTAAATAAGAAGGTTCTAACCTAATACAAGACTATATACAAAGGAATGGTTATCAAATATTGTCCAGGAGTAATGAGGGATAATGACCTAGATAAGATGGAACTGCAACCAATGCGAACAATATCAAGCAAGAAACACACTAAAATCCAGAGAAGTATAGAGCATAGGTAAATGGCATGTTACAAAGATCATTCCAAAGGGTGTCCTATCCTAAAGAACCTGGATCTAATACTTAATATGTTCTACCTAAGATATTATATATATATATACTAAGTTGTAACTATAACTGCTAGTCTTTAATTCTATCAAAGACCTGAGAAGGAACATAATGCTACCTGAGAAATGGAAGATGGATGTGAGCAACTTTTGGGAATCTTGCAAGAGAGTAGACAGAGACAGCTGGCAGCCTGGACAGTCACCTAATGTTTTCCAGCATTGTTGGTGCATTCAAATTGACTACAGGCCTAGACTATCTGACAGACCATTTTCAGAAGCAGGAATTCTGAAAGATCATCTTACCCTGTCTTGGCAGAGTACAGTGGTCACTTTCCTTGTGTCCCACTTGTCCAGAAGAACAGCATTGCATTCGTACTGTCAGCAGTTGAGGCAAGGGCAGTTCTTTGCCCAGTAGGCCATTTTGTGCCAAGAAGACAACTTCCAAATGGAAATGTCTTAGAAGCCCAACATTCTCTCAGGATCAAATTGGTGTTGCCAGGAGCAATTGTGTCTCACGTCAACAGAATTCTAAGTTATTTAAATGCCATATTCTCTAGGTCTATGAAGTGTTTGAAGATTACCTGTCCATCAGACCTATGTATCTGTAAATCTGGACAACCTAACTAACGTAACTATAGAGATGACAAGCATAGGTGACTATAAATCTATAAGTCTTATCTACCGAAATAACCTAAGGACTAAGGCTTCATGTAAACAAGGTAAACAGTCTATAAGCAAACGTCCGGTAAAGGATGATGACTTCAAAATTGTGATAATACACAAGATATTTATAACAGAGGTAGGATTGTATAGTGCAATATACAATATGACAATAATCTTAAATATATATCAATATACAGAATATCCTAAACAGAAGTAGAACACACATACAGTATGACAGACATAAATCTACATTTGTATCAATATACATATATTTCAAATAAGAGTAGAAATATATGTACATTATAACAAATATAGTTTTATATTTTTATCAATATACAAATTATCTTAAACAGGAATATAAAAATAGTTTACATTTGTATCAACATATAAGAATCCATAACAGTGCAAATTACAGTGCAAATTATCTAAGGCTGCTATTTTACTAAATTTGTTTACTAGTATATACAATAATCTACCATAATATCTTATACCTATCCATTCCATTTCTTCTTTACCCCCCCCCTTTTTTAAATATTTTAAATCAAGAGGCTGTTTTTTGTAAGCACACACTTCTTTCTTAGTAGTATTCTCATTTTTAAAATATTTTACATTGAGAGTACAGAGAGTATCTGTGTAGAAAAGCACAGAATTCCAGAATGAAATATTTCTAATAGTTTAGTTTTATAGCAAATAAAATTTTTTGTCATATGTGAATACTGGAAATACAAATTTATACCAAGTTTTAAAAAGAATAAAAACTAATACAATACACTCAATATAAAATTTAGGCAACATATAATTTCTTTACAAAATACAAAATTTTCAGAAATGTAAAATACTCTTTCTATATTAATGTACTTATTTCAAATATGCCATTTTCTCATTAGGATTTAACCTTTCAACATGAATGCTTTTAATTGCTTGCTAGGCTTTTACTTTTCCAGTCCTCTTTATTTGAGCCACATTCTCTAGATAGTGAAATATGTCATGATTTGTACATATGAAGGCAATATGTTTAGCCCTTTCAGGATGATATCATAATCATTTGAAGCACAAAGAAATGTTAGGGGGAAATTATGAGGGAAAATGAAGCAGTTGGAGAAAGGTAGGACACTGGCAACCTACTGTATAGATTTAAGCACTGTGAAGAAGCCAGAAAGAGAAGATGACTTCAGAGTGCAGTGCAGCTCAAAGCCAGTTTTAAAATAGGGAGGAGGGATCCCCAAGCAACTGTCTTCACATGCACCCTGTATTTTAAAACACGAAGAAGAGGTAAGTACCTGTGCTGCACAGTCACTGGCTGGGAACAGCTGAGGAAATTATGATCTTGTACTGATATACTGCATGACTCAGCACAGGGCAGATGAGGCTGTTAGTCACTCAAGCACCAATTCTGAGGTGCATAGTCTCTCATCTGCTACAGTAATTAGTATGCCTTTCTAAGTAAGTCTCTGAAATGCAATGTAGTATAGTAAGGACATAGGATAGCATTGCAAAGACAAGTGCCAAGATCAAAGAGGATAAGCTGCAAGCTTCCAGAATGCAGCAAGCTCTGGACAAAGACTGGTGTCATAACTGAAACGATGTTCATTAAAATAATATATGGCAGGTTTAATTCCAGTGTTGGCAAATACAAAAATCTGATTATATTCAGATATGGGGTCTTTAAAGAGATAACCAAGTTCACATGAGTCCCTAAGTGTTGACATTAATTCAATCTTATTTATTTGATTATAAAACAAATTAGAACAATGCCAGGCATTCATTTATACACAGGAGGTAAAATCTGGAATACCTACATAAATACAGTCATCTGAAAAATGTAGAGTGCAGCTTCAGGACACACCAAATCAGATGACAGTTATGACTCTAGTTTCCAGAATCTTGAGAAAAGGAATTTACTTCTTAACACCCCCAGATTCTGCTTCTTTGTTATTACATTGCCAGTCATCTAGAAAAACTGAATTTTCTATAGTGGATGTTACAGTGTTAGAGCTGCCCAAGGATGGGTGACAGCCCATAGCATCTTATACTACTGTCACTGAAAGTACTTGGGTTTCTTTCTGTTCCTTTATTTGTCAGAGGATGTCTCTAAGGAACATGTTTGAATGGGGATCTCAGATAGTTACATCTCTAGACATGCAGAGGTCCAAGGCCATGTTTCTTTTTCTAGAGGGGTACAAAACTATAAAGACTATCTGAGCACTTATCAAAGATGGGGCTAGAGAATTCTCACCCTTTATAATGTACTCACAGGACATCTGAACTAGCCATTTGTTCTGGCGACAACAGCATTTCATACGATACTTTTCCTTGGCTATGTCCTAAGGTTCTAAAACAGCTGATCATTATCGGTAGCCCAAGGTCTTCAGAGTTCCATCCTCATTGTATCATATGGAGTGAGATTAGAGTGAGGGTAAATGGTTTTGTAATTCATCCTCTTACTTAAAAATGGAAGCATGAAAGACTGTAATTTTTGACTTACCTGGAAGCTACGGAGTATGCTGTAGCACATTCTAGAAAATGATATAATTCTTCACTAGTTTGCTTCAGAAATAATGCTGTCAATTTTCTCAGGTATTAAACCTGGTAAGAATATAGGATAATAGACACTTGGAAGTTCCTACATAAAAATTAATAAAAGCAAGCGAGATTTAATTTTCTATTTTTATGGTACAAACTCAATGTAAGTCAAATTAGGACAAAGTTTATTTTTTCTATATTGAGCATAGAATTATAAAATTAATACCCAAGGCCTTCATTAAATACAAACAGATGTAGATCAGATAGCCAAAATAATTGCTGCAAATGTTAATGAATTGTGAATATTTATGTAAGGTGAGTCAGGTAATTTCTCAACTTAAAAACTTTGTGAAATAATTCTCAAACTTATACATATTGAATGAGATACCATAGCTCAAACTGTATACACACATGTATTCATCAGGTAAACTTCATATACAAAGTCAATCAATCAATTCTACTTTAAAGATAAAACTATGTGTAGAATAACTAATTTAGCATCAGATAGGAATTTCACCTCAATGAGTAATTGATTAATGACAAATAATGATATGATTATTGTTTGAGAAACAGAACGCATATAATCTTATTGAATATCAGAAATCAACCCCACTTGTGGGATCAGTGGTTCTGAAAATAGCAGGGAGAATTGAGCCTGGTGGTTCTAAAATTTCCTTAATATATGAGAGTTCTAGTAAGTCCATCATGTAGAATTGTTCTAATAAATCATATATGATGGTTCTAAGTCCTTCACATACTCATATTGCTGAGTTACATTAACAGCCAAAATATCACAATATGGTGCCAGGAATACTTGCATGTGTGTTGTATAATATATCACAGGCTACAGACACAGACTCCAAAATAGCTTATTATCAAAGGAAGTGCACTCATACAAAGGCCTCTGTAGATTAAATGAAATGAAAGAAAATTAGCATCATCTGTGCTATCAAGAAAAAAAGATAACCATTGAATAGAGCAATTAATTTTCTAAGTTATAAATTCCTGTTATAAATAGTTTTATCTCTTAACATATATAATAATATATTTAAAATATATATTATATTATTTTAAAATAACATTCTGTGTTATATTTTTAAATAGATTCATTTTATCAAAAATATTTTTCTATTGTAAATCATTATTATTTTATTTATAGTGATTATTGTTTCTAATTCAAGTTAGGAAGGCTATGACACCCAATTATTTAAACAAATGTTAGGTTAGTTCTTAGTATGAAACTGTATTGCAGATGTGGGTTAAAATCTGCAGTCAATTGACTTTAAGTAAAGAAAATTAGTGGATCTCATGGATTTTGAATTTCATCAGGAAAAAGCTTAGACAAACAGCTTTTCCTCCTACCACCTGCCCATCCAGGAGATTCCATATTTGACAATCTCTACAAGCACATGCCAGGTTCTCATTTCTTCAAAAACAGAAATGTCATTAATGTCCATATACAAAAATATAATCTTTTTCTAGTTATCTAGGAAATTCTAAGTAACACAATATTGAAATATGTGATATGACTATGAAATTTGCTCACAATAAAGTGTGGAGTTTCTTTTAATAAATTTAACGCAATTCAGACAAAAACACGGTTTATTATTTCTCCTTTTTTGGTATTCCAAGATAAATACATGCTTGAAATTTGGAAACCTCAATGAGCATTTAACAGATACTTGAATTAAGTGGAATCCAGATATTCAACGCCAGTAGACACTAAAGTTCACTGTTTTCTGAAGAAAATACCCACATTTTCCTGGAGCTTCCCATTGACAGCTGAGATGGGATGAGTAAAATTATACCAAACAGATTGTTCTCTATTCCTAAAGTCCTCTGGGCAACTATCTTTTCATGCATTTTATATATCAAATTTTCAGATTAAATTTAATTTTAAATGTTTATAAATTATATATAGGTCTGTTTGTGTGTTTGTACACATGTATGTGTTTCCTGCAGAGGCCAGAATATGGCTTCAGATCTCCTAGAGCTGGAGTTACATGTAGTTGTGAGCCTGATGTTGCTACTAGGAACCAAATTCTGCTCCTTTGTCAGAACAGTACATGCTGTTAACTACTGAACAATCTCTCCAGCTCCATAGTATTGTGTTTTAACATACAATACCATTGCTAGAGTTTGAAAAAAGCATAGCCATGCCAAGGAAACCGCAAGAAAGTTAGAAAAGAGAAACAGAATCAGAAGAATGTGAATGTGGTTATTGGAGGAACATCCTTCTTTCCTTCTTTTTTAAAAAAATATCCTGTACAATAAAGTATGAATGTTGGATGCTTATATTATGAAAACAAAATGAAGCAGCACTTATTTTAAATAGAAAAGCTTTCTTAAACCAAGCCATTCCTTACAGAGTTTTGTTTTAAGTAATATACAATTATCTCAAAGAGAATTATCAACATTAATTTTGTGATAGTAAAGAATGAATGAACATAAAATATACTTAATGCTTTCCTCTCTCTGTTTTTCTTACTGTTTCAGAATTCTATAGAGCTGGCATACTTTTTTGCCACTGCAGAATTCTGCTTCTTGGTTAAGATTCTGTCAGGTTTTCCACAATAATAAAATCTCTGTTGGGGGATTTATAATTTCATTTCCAATCTTCCATGCAAAATGACACCTGGTAGACAGACTTTGCCTAGGAAGCAGCTCTTCCCCTTTCAATTCAAAGGACAATGAGAAGTAGGCTTCCTCTGATGCATTCATAGTCCGCCCTTTCATTTAATAGAATATTATGTTTATTTTCATAATTCAGCACCTGACTTAATAGTAGGATTCTTTAGAAAACTTGAAGTGGAGAATGCAGCAAGCTTAATTTGAAGCAGTCCTCATTCAAATATTTTCAAAATAGCACACTATGGCTTAGCCTTCTGGTACACTCAAGCCTCAAGTTTCTAAATAATTTAATGTAACTGTACATTCACAGAGAATGGAGAAACTTCCCGAGGCTAAGACAGTTAAAGTTGCTTGGCATTTGTGCTATTTTGGGAGGTAATAAGCTAGTCCCTGCTTGTTCAGTGTCATAGATCCCGTGTTTACACCATATTATAAAATCTGATGACAGACAGCATTGCTCCAGCTGGCAATGTGACCTTTCTTTCCCTTTGTGATTCTACAGAGAGAAAGCACTTTCCTCTCACTTTATTTCACTGCACTTTCTGTCCTTAAAGCTCAGTCTCAGCTCTTGTAGAATTAGTGAACTGAGTGATACTTTATAGATGAGACACAGTGAAGTGCAAAGGAAAGGTGTTTTCATTCTTAAAACAAGGCTGCCTAAGTGACTGCATTCCTCTCTCCGAACACCTAAGTTTTATTAGCCTGGTTTTGTGGCAGCAGGAAAGACTATAGGCTAGATAATAGCTAGATCTGGATTTGAATTTGGGCCAAAACACTGCCTAGTTTAATGTGATGTTGAAGTGATTTGATTACTCCTAGCTTCAGCTCTGTCTCCTGTAAACTAAGGAATTTAGCACTCACCTATGATTACATATTTATGAGTGTTATAAAATACTTGGCAACCATACACACTAAAAGAATTGTAGTTGTAATAATTGCTGAGAATTAAATTAAAAAAACTGGTGAAGATAGTAAATTTGGTAAATGTTATAGGTTCATTAATGTTCTAAATTGCAGCATACAACATATTCAACTGCTGTAGGATAGTGGGAAAGTAATAACCAGGAAGATCCTACAATATGGACAAGTAAAGACCTATTTCCTTGGGAGGTTCCTTGCAGGGACTCTGTCCTTTGGGTTATCTACACTTTAACTCTGCTGGTATTTTATATTGATGCATGCATTGCTAAACTCCTGTACAGAAGAAGAAATAAAATATTCAAAAAGGCATTTTTTAATGACCTGAGCTTAAAAATATACCTCACTAACACATAATGTTCCTGGGGGAAAAATTCAGAAAGAATAGTTTTGTGTTTACTAAGAATAAAAGTTCTAGTTCCTCTTTACAGCATAAACCAGTGTGAAAGTGACAGTTTTAGTCTCAGACAAGCCTAAATTTAAATTCACTTTTGCAATTTTCACTTCTCACCTTTTATATGAGCAATTACATTGCAAGGCATTAACTTGCTGAGTACAAAATGTCCCAGTGCTTATGAGGATACTGGACAACAGAACCATGTTTCCTCGGACACTAAACTTTAAAACCCAATCCTACTTGTGTTCATATTTTGGATAAAATGTCTTCACACATTGTAGAATCGCTGTAGGAATTACTTCTTTCTACTTTTACCTAGGATATCATGCTCAGAAACACTTTGTGGAACAGCAGGACAAGCTACTTTAGGATGGGCTCAAAATCCATTACAAACAATCTAAGCTTGGAAAAAAAAATGAAATAAAACCTGAAATTCTGATTGATTGCTTCCAAGAGCTTGTAAACTTCCACGTAAAGCAGTTCAAATATGTCTGCATCATGCTTTTAAAACCTTTAGAGTTCAGTGGCTTGCATGTGCTCTTGCCTGCCTAGACAGAGGTAAGAGGCATTTCTACTGATGGATCACAAGCAACCTTGTTTCTTTCCTTTAAGCACAAATCACTTCCAGCATAGAAATATTCTCAGGATATTTCAGTCTCTGATACAAACATACCAATCACTACAAAACAAAATAACAGCAAAAAAAGCAACAATAACAAAAAGCATAGCTTAGTATATAATAAATATTCTCAAATCTGTAAATTGAAATAAACCCAACAATAATTAGCATGGAATCCTTAAACTACTCAGTCTAAAAAACCATGTGTCATTACATTTTTATTGCTAACTTGTGTTAGAATCACAAGAAACTTAAAGTACACCAATAAGAAAACACAAAAGTGATAAAAATATTTCATCACCTCCAGAAGGCACTTAGTTTTAAGTGATATAAAGAGAAATAAGACAATAGCTACAAATTGTGTTTTGTCTAAATCAAAGTGTTATACTAAGGAAGATTGTAGCATTGTGGTACAGATGATTTACCAGCCAAAATTTTCTAATTTTGCAATTAATTTTTTTAACAGCAAGGACAGTTTTCAGTGTTATTCTTTTATTTGGGTAGGATATAAATTTAGAATATAAATTTAGAGCTATAAGAAGTATTATTCATCATCATAACTGTATATAATGTTGGCATATCATATTCTTGAAAAATACTTTGAGAGATTATAAAGCCTTATCACAAAAATGGTAACTATGTGGTATAATGACATCTTAATGAACTGGATTTATTCATTGTACAGTATATAGTTTAAATCCTTACATTGTTCATGAAAATACATAGATTTTAATCAATCCAAAGATAAATGGAAAGAGAAAGTAAGGAAACTTCTATGTGAATAGAGGAAAGGACTTTCTGTGCACACCAAGGACTTGAGTGTGGTCCTCTAGAACTGATGTAGATGTCAGCTGGAGCGGCAACCAGCCTGCTGTTCCAGTGACAGGTAAAAGAATCTGGCTAACTAAACTAGTCATAGTCAGCTCTGGATTCAGTTACGATGTACTAATACATAACAGGGACTAATGAAGGAAGACTCACAAGGTCAGGCCTCTGTACATCCAGGCACACATATATATACATACACACCATCCTATACATGTGTCTCCCCACACATAAATAAATATGCACATATGCATTCATTCGACATGCACAGATACTTACAATAAGTTTAAAAACAAACAAAAAGCCATATTTTACATATTGAAATCATTTAAGAACAAATTCAGCTTGTGTTTGAAGAAATAAGTTATTCTGGAATAAGTCTTCCAAATGACAATATGTCATGAATATTTAAAACATAAGAAAAATAAAATCAAAGCAAGCAATATTGTCAAAAATCATCCTTCAAAGTCAGACATGTAGAGATTTTACTAGCTGTTATTGTCGTATCTCTAGCTTGTTGTGTCTCTCACACAGAACATTTTGCTCTGGAAAAAATAAACAAATAAATAAATATGTATAATATGTAAAGAACTATAGATGACTTTATAAAAGAACTATAAAAAAGGAGAAGCTAAAAACCTCAATTTATAAATGGGATATAGAATTAAACAGAATTTTCAAAAGATTAAACACAAATGGTAGAGAACATTTGAAAAATATTCAACATCCATGGGCATCTGGGAAATGCAATTAAAACTACATTGAGATTTCATCTTATCTCGTTCAGAAGGCTAATGTAAAAACAGAAGGGACAACAAATGGCCAAATGGATGTGAGGGGAGGGACACTTATTCAGTAGGGACTGCAAAGCCACTGTGGAAATCACTGCAGACGTTCCTCAAAAAGCTGAAAAGTAGATCTACTATGCTGCCATCTATACCACTCTTGGGTGTAGATCCAAAGAACTCCATACCCTGTTCTGAAGATGCCTGTTCATCGATATCTGCCATCATGCTACTCACTGTAGCTAAGGAATGATGAATGGATAATGAAAATGTGATACATTTTCATAATGGAATATTATCCAACTATTAGAAAAATTAAATTCACAGACAAAGAAATAGCATTGGAAATAGCTCTTCTGAGTGAGGTAACCCAAACATAGAAAGGCATATATCACAGGTTTTCTCTTATCTGCCGATATTAGCTTTGAATCTTCAGATAAATGTGTTTCATTTTAATACCCTTGGAGATCAGGAAGTTACTAAGGGGCCATGGTGGGAACTTTCAAGGCCAGAAATAGAATTCACTGGAATAAATTCCTAAAAGGGAATAATAAGATAGGAAGTGTGAAACTTGGTTGGGGTAACAGAAGGTAGGGCAGAAAAGGAAGTATGGGGAAAGATAAATAACCATAAATACCTTTGTAAAAAGACATATGGAAACCTACTTTTATAGAAACTTCCATATATATACAGAGAGACAGAGAGTTACACTATAACAGATCAACAATATTGCTACTAGACATCAGAGGTTAACTTATAAAAAGCACAGTGCCAGGAATGTGTTACTTCTTTTAGAATTGTTGGCCATTGAAATCCAATAGACCTCAAAAGATTATAGACTATTGTTATTGATCTCAGTTACTCTTCAGAACTTAAAGGTCAGAAGACTTCACATGTTCAGTCATAGAACATGATGAAGTCAAACTTGTATGGATCTAGAAATTTCATATCTAATAGCTAGCTTTCATAATGCTCCATAAAACTGGCTGGAGGAAAAAGAATGATCATCAAACATACCTGTTGGGAACCATGAAAATGACTGCCCTGGCAAGATGTGTCCCGAAGTGTAATAGTGGCATGAACATCATGGGAGTATCACCCACTTTGTGGATGCAGTTAAGTGACATTCCAGAAAATAAAACCCACAGCTGGCACAATTTTCAGGCTGCAAACCTATGGTTAAACAAGACCCCAGAAAGAGTTAGGGGAAGGGGATGAATATGAAAAAAACATATTGTTTGAAATTCCCAAAAAAGTAATAATAATAAACAATTAAGATGCTCCTGGGAAAGCAAAAACTGACCATCATGCATGAGAACTTGCTACCATGCTTCAGGACTTGAGTTCAATACTCAGAACCCACATGGTAGAAGGAGAAGTGATTCCTATAAACTGTTCATGACCTCCTCAAGTGTGTGATGGTGGCATTTAATGGGCCAAACCTTAATGTATTAAAATTATGGTACAATGTACAGTCAGAGTTCCCTCCCCCAAATAATACACAAAGATAAGTGCTTAAGCTTCAAAATTGTCACTAAGATAGTGAAAATCCTTAAAAAATGTCTTTAAAAAATGAAATGAAGTAAAATTATTTTTAAATGAAGCAAAAGTGAGTGATATATTCAAATATTTTGAGGAAAGGTTTAAGAAATAAACCACCAGGATAGCTGGCCCTTCCTGCCACCAGCTGCAACACTCGGAGAGCAGGCCCTGCTCTTCCTTGGGCAGCCCAAGAGAGTCAGCCCCATTGATAGAGGTGTGGGCAAGTCAGTCTCGATATTGTGAGTATGGAGGAATTTTCCCCATTACTCCATTGCTAACCTGTCACGTGGTTTCATGGGCAGGGAGGTTGGGGGAATGTCCCCCTACCCCAACCATCACCACCTGAGGCTAAGGGAGAGCTGGCCCTGAGGTCATAGAGTGAGAGAGCTAGTCCTACCCCTCATCACCTGCAGCACTCAGGAGAGTGGCCCCTACTCCATGCCTGGGCAACACAGTAGAGCTGGCCCCGAAGTGGAGGTGTGGGAAATCCAACCTTGAGGCCACGAAAGCAGGAGAACTTGCCCCACCCTTTGCTCATAGCTGCAAACGGTGAACTAACCAAGGCAATGCAGAAGAGTTCAGCCTGTTGGTGAAGAAAGGGAAAACTAGCAGGCTAACCAACCCTGTAACTACCCAGGCCCAGAACCAGGGGTATGGGTTGGCTCACCCCAACATCCAACCCATCTGTGATTTGCTGGAGCATGTGAAGAGATCGGTCCTGAAGACCCAAAGCTGCAGGATTCCCACAACACAAGGCAACAGCAGGATAACCAAGAGGAGCCCTACTGAGGGCCCAGCATGGATAGCGTAGCAGAAGCCAGAGGCCTCAAACCAGACCAAGGACTCTTTGCAATGAACACTTGCAAGTAAAGATAAATCGACAAGTGTTTGCTACGTGACTCACTGTGTCCCATTACAGCTTATATGATGAGATTCCCCCCCCCCTTTTTTTTCTTTTCTATAATCTTTTTTCTCTTAAATTTTATCGGGGTGGGGAGTACTGCAAGGACAGATATTCAGTGACAGAAAATGAGCGTGACCGAGATGCATGCTATGGAAGACACAAAGAATATATGATAATAATGTTAAAAATAAATAAAAAGAACATTTTCTAAAATATTAAAGTGACACAAACCCATATACAGAAATCCAGAATTTTTTGATGAAAATAGAATCAACACGAGTTTTCAGTGAAAGGAAGAGAATGAAATACAGACATAACTGTCACAGATTAGAAACGCCAGTAACAAAGAACTCTCACCCAAAACTGTTAGATAATAATGGCTCTGATCTCAAGGTAGACACATCATTCGTGTTCGTCCTCAGCAATAGAAGCTTCTCTTTTTAAAACAATTAACTTTATATATATTATATATGTAATGATATATATTTATCTTTTTGAGATTACAATATTATCATATCATTTCTACCTTTACATTCCTTCCTCCAAATCCTCCCATATACCCACTTCCTTCTCTCTTTAAAATTTATGGTCTCTTTTTCATTAATTGCTGTAATGTGCACACACACACACACACACACACACACACGTGTGTGTGTGTGTGTGTGTGTATATATACATATAATATATATACACACACACGTGTGTGTGTGTATATATATACATATATATATATGTATATATATATACATACACACTCCTAAATACACAAATACAACCTCTTTAGTCTGTATAAAGTTACTTGTTTGCTTGCTCTCAGGGATAACCATATGGTATTGGTGTACTTTTCCCTAGTTCTTCCACTCTTAACATTTATTAGTTCTTTATACTTCTTTGTGTAGGCGTGAGGCCTCTTGGGATACCTGCATGCTTCCTAGCATGCCAATTTTCCTGTTTTCTTTGTTCAGCTCATATTTAGGAAGTCATGTGGGTGAGACTTTATGGATGTAGTGTAGCTGGAGCTTTCCTGTGTCCACTTGGCTCCTGCAGCTGCTTAGACCGAAGTAAACACACAGAGACTTATATTATTTATAAACTGTATGGCCGTGGCAGGCTTCTTCCTATTTAGTTCTTATATCTTAAATTAACCCATTTCTATGAATCTATACCTTGCCACGTGGCTTGTGGCTTACCGGTATCTTTACATCTTACTTCTCATGGGGGCAGCAGTTGGCAGCGTCTCCTGACTCAGTCTTCCACTTCCCAGCATTCTCCTCTCTGCTTATCCTGCCTATACTGTACTTCCTGCCTGGCTACTGGCCAATCAGTGTTTTATTTATCAATCAAATGAGAGCAACACATATTCACAGCATGCAGAACGACATCCCCAGTAGTGTAGCTTCTCACATTACTAAGAAATACAATCTCACAGCAAACTCCCAGATGCTCAGACTCTTAACAGTCTTTCTGCATAAACACACACACACGCACACGCACACGCACACGCACACGCACACTCACACATACATTAACGTTAATATACTCAACATGAGGGAAATCTAGCCACCTTCCCAGGGCTAGTGAACTCACAGGTTTTTGAGGAAATCACAACAATCACTTTACTAAACAAGAGTACTTGGCAATTACATTCTAAATGTTTTATCTTTATACCCAAAGATAAGTATAGTCCTCATCCCTCATCACGGAACTTCTTTCTGTAGCAACAGAGCTTTTAAAGATCTAAGTTTCAAGATGATAGCTTTAGGCTGTGGAATAACTTTGTTATAGTTTAGCAGATTTCATAATTTCTTTGTCTTGAGTTCATTTATGAAATAAGAATTTGTTAAAGCAGTACATTAAATTTTTTTACAAACTTCAGTTTTAGAAAATATTATTTCTTTTTAATTTCTATATTTGTTGAAATCTGGTTTGGGTCAAGGTTTATGTGTATGAAGAATCATCACTAAATCAATATTTATTCCAAATATGTTATGATTATCTTCCTTTCTTCTTCTAGAAAGTGGCTCAGTATGTATTTATAGATGTATGTGTGCAAACATATACATGCCCATAAATATATATTTATAATATTTACATTTTACATAAATATTAGATGATATTGTGTACTTTATAACAATAACATTCTTAGATCTCATGTGACAGCAGATGAAAACAGATGGAAGACACGTATAACTCTGATATAAGCTGTTGTCATAAATTCAAGTAGTTCCTGGCCCTTATGAAATAAAATCATAATTCATTTGTCTGAGTAATTTTTAAGTTATTTCTAATGACATCATCAATGACTACTATTTATACAAAAACAGAACCAAAGAGACACAGATATAATTGCATCCTTATTCAGAATATACATTTCTACATTATTTTATTTCCTTATTTGACTTTTTTCTAATTGTAATATTTATGTTCATTCACTTAGAGATATTATCTCAATCATTTAAAGATATTATCTCTACTAAAACTAACATAGTTTTCCAAGAATTTTAAGCATAGTAAAAACAGTAATAACATTTTAGAATAGATTTAGAGCAGTGACAGATTTTTCTATATACACTCTATCTTCCATATTATTCTTGCAAAACTGAAGTTCTACACTTTTTTTCAATGAGACCAATGTTGATAGAGGCCAGGTATGACAGATATTATTGCTATTTCCTTTATGTTCCTCTTTGCTTTAAATGTTTCTCAAAAACAATATTTATTTTGATGCCCCTGATGCCCTTAATTTATAGACTCTCAGAAAAAGATTGGTATGTTTCTCATGACTGAACTGGAATATGGGTTTAGGTAAGGAAAACTACAGTTCCACTATTATCATTATATTTTTTCAGAGCAGAAGGCATCAATATTTCTTACCAATGCTGATAACAATCCTAATGAAGTATAATTTGTCATATTTCTGCACTGTATAGTTACTCTATTTTCAATATTTCAAAACCTATTCTTTGGAAGAAACATTCTATATACATCTGAAATTTAGTTATGCAAAATTAATTTAAAATCCATGACAATGTATTAATTCTATTATATTCACTTATTTACTTAGTAAATTATTTTTATCATTATATACTCCTGTATACTTTATAATTGTTTTTTAATCCCATACTACCTTATCATTTTCTTGATCAAATTGTTCCAGCTTTTCCACTTGGCTCCCCTATCTCTTTGGAAAATGAGGTTGGTAGTATTTCTTTTCATTTCTTTTATTTATTTATTTATTTATTTATTTATTTATTTATTTATTTATCTATTTATTTATTTATTTATTTAGTTTTTCGAGACAGGGTTTCTCTGTGTAGTTCTGGTGCCTGTCCTGGATCTTGCTCTGTAGATCAGGCTGGCCTTGAGCTTACAGAGATCGCCTGGCTCTGCCTCCCGAGTGCTGGGATTAAAGGCATGAGCCACCGCCATTCAGCTTCTTTTCATTTCTTCAGTGAAGAATCTTGAGAAGTGGTATTGTTTTATCTCTAAATGTTTGGTACATTTCAGGCTTATTGATCTGTTTCTGAGCATTGTTCATTTCAGAAAATCTGTGACTATTCCAGTCATATTGCTTTTGATGAATCTTGGTTAAGTTTGTTATATCTTCTTCAGTAAGTCACAGAAATTTATCCCTCTACTACATATTTTCAAAATCAGAAAGAATATGTAGTTTTATGATATTCACTAATAATACTTAGAATTTTATTAGTATCTTATTCAGTGTTTTATATTTTCATCTCTAATTTTATTAATTTGAGTCTTCTTTCTCAGGTTGTTATTTTGGCTCACAGTTTGCCAACCTTGTTTATTTTTGCAAAGAACTAATTTACTCTTTCAATGATTCTCTATGTTTTTCTTCAGTGTAAACTCCATTAATTTCTGCCCTGATCTTTACTATTTCTTTCCATTCGTTAATTTGCAGTTTGGCTTCTTTTATTTCTGAAAAAAAGATTAGAGGCTTCATTAGGTGGTTTGACATTTCTATGACTTTCCTTTTTAATGTAAGAACTAGTAATTATGAGCACTCAACAAACGTACATTATCTTTTCATTTTTATTGATTTTAAGAATTTTTATTTTCTTCTTCATTGCTTCCATGACTTATATAGGTCATTCAAGAGTATATTGTTCAATCTTCATGTGTTTGAAGATTTTCACTATATATTAAGATTTTGATTTACAAGTCAACATGTGATCTATTTCTAGAGAAAGTCCCACAGCCTCTGGATACAGTATATTTTTCAGCTCATAGGTGTAATCTATAGATGTCTCTTAGGTCCATTTGATCGGTAATAGATTTAAGTCTAGAGTTTGATTGAGTAGTAACAGTAGGATATTAAAATAACCAACCATTATTATATTTTGAACTGTCAGTTTATGTCCATTAGTATTTGTTTCATGGAATTAGGCATGCTAACATTTGGTGCACATATATTTGTAGTTGTTATCTTCCTAATGGAATAGACCTTTTATTAATGATAAGTGATCTTTATCTTTCTTGGCTAATTTTGTCTTGAAGTGTTACTTCTTGTATATAAGAATGGCTACTTTGGCCTCGTTTCTGAATAAATATTTTGGCTTATTCTTTTGATTTTTAATATATTTGAGTCTTTTCCACTGAATTGTGTTTCCTGAAAGCAATCAACAAATGAGTTTCTATAAAGTCATCTATAGTCACCTTGTAATGAGAGATTTGCAAACATTAATGGTTTTGATTAACGATTTGATTAACCAAGGGTTAGTCAAACTTGTATAAAATTTTCTGTTTCACTCTTATTTTCTCTGTCTGATTCATCTGATTGTATAGATTAAAGTTTTTGATCTAAATTATTTATTTGATAAATTCAGCTCATTTTTTTCTTGAAAGATAGGCTATTAGTACTGGAATTTTCAAATTTTGTTTACCTGAAAATATACTTCTCATTCACTTTGAAGGAAAATAACTCTGGCTATAGACTGTAGGTAGGCAGTTTTTCCCCTTTAAAACTCTTAATTTTTATAACAACCCTTCTTACTTGTACATTTTCAAATTAGAATAATGCTAGAAATTTCATGTTTTAGCTATTGGTAACCTATACTTCTACTTAATGTATTAGTACATGGGAGAAAGCTGGCTAAGGGAAATCATTTCTTTACCCTATTATTGACTAGTATTTACTATTTAGTCCTTTACAATATAGGCATTTAATAATTGCTATCTTTTTGCCTTTTTGTTACATTAGATTATATACTACAAAGCAAATTTTATAGTCAGATAATTTCCCATACTTCAAGTTTATTAATTTGGAATTCAAAGACATTCTAGCCCAGTGTTTATAGCAGCATGCTGTTTTATTAATCTGTAATATAAAGGATAAAAGCCACTAATTTTTCACAGCCACTAGATATTTTAATGAAAAGCATAAGCTAAACAACCAGGGGTAAATATTTCTTAACCACTCACCTAGGTAATATCAGGAAAATTCTTAACTCACTGTGGTTTGTTTTTGTGGACATACAGGGAATTCTCATAGATTTATGAGGTTTATAAGTATGTATAAGGTGGGACTGGAGATATGCACAGCAGTGAAGAGTGAATACTATTCTTACAGAGGACTGGAATCTGGAATCTTGTTCCCAGAACCCACATCGAGGAGCTGACAGCTGCCTGTAGCAACAGCTCCAGAGCATCCAACCCCCTCTCTGGCCAGTGAGAGCATCTGCACTTACATACACATACACACACACACACACACACATACACACACACACACAGACACACACACAGACACATAAATAAAAAGTAAAAAATAACTTTAAAAATAGATTTTTTGTAAGAGAAGTATATAAAGTAACAAACATTAGAATACTGCTAGTTTATAGTGAGGAATCTTTGAATGAGTTGTCATTGTGTAAACTACTAGATTTTATTAACCCAAGTGCAATTTCTTCTATCTTCCTCATCTTACAAGAATTTAGTTGTGGGAATAATATAAAATGTGCCATTCAATATTCTCATAATACTTCATATTGAAAATCAAAGAACATATTTGAGACTATTTTGAGTAAAATATATACTGTAATTGCTTATGATACCAAAGCACTCTTTTTTGAGTGATTTTAAATTCCTTAATGTGTTTGTGTGAAAAATAGAAATGTATTTCAAACTATCATCTAAAGGCAAACTGATGCTATGTCTTTTGTTCTATCTGAAATATTAAAATGGACTCTGAGAAATCATAACGTATATTAAAGGAAGTGAGGAAAGCAGTGTGGAAATAGAAGAACCATTCGGTAGTCTATAAATACCCTGATAGCTTCTAAAGGCTCTTGGGGGAGGGAGTTAGTCTCTTTTTGGTTTCACATGATTGCTTCCTACCATTAGCAGTGAGTCTATCCAAATAAAAATTAAAAGTACCACTTAAAAATGTTCTTTGGCACTTCAAAAGGCCATATATTAGGAAGCTAATTGGTATAGCTTTTACAACTTTTACATTGATTTTTTTTATTGATTTTTGCCGCCTCTTTTGAGCTGCCTTTTCATCCTTCTCCTACAAAGAATTACAGATCACAGTTCTTGGGGGGTTACATGCAAGAGGAGACAGCAGAAGTGACGAATGTCCGGAGAGCTGTCCTGTTGTTCCATAGATCTTTATTCCAAGTACACAGAAGTAGTACACTCACACAAGACAATAGACACGTTCAGTATGTGAAAAATGGTTTCTTTCTTTTCCTTTACAGATTTGGAAGTCCCCAAGAATATCAAATTCTCTGATAATTCAGTCCATGAGTGCTAACATTTATATTGAAGAAAAACAACATCCCACCTTAAAAATTTGTATTTAAACACCACCATTTATTTTGAAAGCTAATTCTTTCTATGAGTCATAAGATAAATGTTCCAATATTTAAAAAATTGTAGTTATGTTTATCACAGTTGTCATCACCTGAAGATAAATAATATTTGGTATCTAAACATATCTTCCATTTTTATTTCAATCACTTAGCTCCAATATTTATATAGCACATAATTAAAAATTTATATGCTTTGCAATAATTACTAGGAGGACACACAATGAAGACAGCACTTCAAACTACTTGAGAATGTACTTAGTGAATGCCCTTGTAACTCATGGCCACATTGTACACTGAAACTGAAGTGCCTTCCTCATTTGTGAAAACACTCGTTTCCTGTGGATCCTGAGTCACCTTCTGTGCTGCTGAGTTTTATGTCAAGTTGACTAACCAGATTTTTGTCAATTTATCATCAGGTGAGGAATCGAATACCTCATGATGGCAGACAAACATGGTAATATGTAAGAATCTCCCTGGTGGTAATGGTTTGAAGGTATAAGGGTGTCAGGGCAAGCAGCTAAGGCTTGACACGGTGAGAGGCCAGGAGAGGCCTTTGGTGAAGGTGTAGCCATATTAGCAGAGAAAACTCCAAGATTTCAGGGTCACAGAGAGACACTGAGGCTTTGGCCCCATGTGGCAGCGTTAGAGTCTCTGAAGAAAGCCTTATGGAGGCTACTGCTGAAGGTGCAGCCCAGGTGCACTAAAGATCCCTGCATTCTGAAGACACCAATACCAGCAAGGATGGCAGTCATGGAGTGGAGTTGGCTTAAGCCTAGGAGACAAGCTGCATGGCAATGAATGGTAGAGCCAGATGAGTTCCACTCCCAAGCCCTTTGGAGCCCAGAAGATTGTGAGTCCCAGAAGTCTAACACTGAGCTTTCTCTATTGGAATTTTTTTTTTGTTTGATAGTAACTGTTCCTCTTCCCTTTTGGAATAAGAAAATATGTAACTTATTTTTGATTTTAAGGCACAAGTACTCCAAGACTTTGAAATTTTATTTTTATAAATTTTACTTTTGAAAATTTTAAACTATTATTTCTATTTTCCCCAGATTCTTTCTCTACTCTTCTTATGAAGCTATTTCTTTAAGTGAGTTTTTGTAGAGGTCATGGGTAGCACCAGCACATTTAGATCATGGTGGGGGTCTTTGGTTCTTCTGTGCTTCATGAGATCAATTCCTGACGAACTTACTATGCTTGAAGACACTTGCTTCAGAAATGCCCATGACTGAACCTACTTCTACAGTCTCCCAAATGGTAAACTTCTTACTGGCTTATCCATTAAGGAACCAGTCACTGTTCATGCACTGAATTGGCTGCACATGTCTACACATGGCCCTTTTTGACGTGACCCTTGATTCTTCTTTTTCTGGTCATCTTGGAGCTGACACCCAAAAAACATTTTGGTTTTCTTTAATTGATTTAACTTTTTTCAGACAATATATTTTTATTATAGTCTTTCTCTTCCCCAAGTCTTCCGAAATCCTCCCTACCCTTTTACCCACCCACCTTTATGCCTGCTTTATCTCTCTCTCAAAAAAAGGGGGAAACATGAAAGCAAAAAAGACAAACTGGATAAAAAAAGAAAAAGAAAATCAATAGGATAAAAAATGCCAAAACAAAACAACACATATACAAACAATAATGGAATTCGTTTTTGTTGGCCAAATATTGCTAGCATGGGGCCTGACCTGGTGTGTGATTCATATACCCAGTTGCACTCCATTGAAGAAAACTTATTTTCCCTGTCCTCTTAGGTATAAATTGCTAATAGCTTCTTGATTAAGGGTAGGACCCTGTGTCTACTTCCCCTCTCAGTGATGAGACTTTGTGTGTATTTGAATCTGTATGTCTTGTGCTTGCTATCACAGTCTCTGGGAATTCATATGTGCATTAGTCCTGTTGTGTCTGGAAGATGCTATTTTTTTTTAATCAACCACCACCTCTGGCTCTTACTGTCTTTCTGCCTACTCTTCCATATTAATCCCTGAGCCTTAAAGAAAGGCGTTTGAGCCTTTAATCCCAGCACTTGGTAAGCAGAACTAGGTAGATCTCTGTGTGTTCAAGGATACAGCCAGCATTGGAGACACACGCCCTTAATCTCAATACCAACCATAGAAGACTTGGAAGTCTGTACAGACAGGCAGTGACGAGGCAGTCACGTAGTTGGGTTTACAACCAATGAGAAGGAAGAACAAGGACTCTTTATTAGACAAACGCACAGGAAGTAACTCCCTTTTCGGAGAGGTCTCTTGGCGGGAGAGGCTAGCTGGAGGAAAGCGGTAAGGCTCTTAGCTCTGACCTCTTGGGCTTTTATCTTTAAAAAAAAAAGAAAGAAAGAAAAGAAAAGAAAGGTGTTTGATAAAGACATCTCATGAAATTTCTCACTCTCTCCACATTATAGTTGTGGATCTCTTTGTTTATTACCATCAACAGATAGAATCTTCACTGATGAGGACTGAGTGATGCTCTTATATATGTCAATATGTCATTAGAAGCTGTTTTATTGTAATATTTAGCATAGTGGTTCTCAATTTGTGGGTCGTGACCCCTTTGGGGGATCAGATGACCCTTTCACAGGAGTTGTCTATCAGACATCATGCATATCAGATATTTACATTACAATTCATAACAGTAACAGAATTAGAGTTATGAAGTAACAACAAAAATATTTTTTTGTTTGGGGTCACGACAACATAAGAAGCTGTGTAAGACTGAAGCATTAGAAAAGTTGAGAAACACTGCTTTAGCAGAATAATAGTAGTGAGTTTTCCCCTAGGCCCATCTTATCTCCAGTTCCTGGACACTGACCGTGTCAGGTATGGGTTGCATCTCATGGAGCAGTCCTTAAATCCAACCAAAAAGTGGTTGGCTGCTGCTGCTGTGACATTGGTGCTGCTGCTGCACCAGTTAGTTTACCTTGCTGGCAGAGCTCTGCTGTAAGTCACTGTGTTTATAGCAGTGTGATGTTAATGTCACTTTTCTCCTCCAAAATGTGCAAAATATCTTCTAGTACCGTGAATGCTAGCTAGTAGGCATGAAAGTTTCCAGTCAATCTCCATTTTTTTCCATATTTAATGGCATACGTAAGCTGTATCTTTAGCAATACAGCCTCATCATCAGATTACAGAGAATAATCAAAATCCTTAGCAATAGCCTGTGATGTTTGGGGAGCCTATGGGACCTCTTTCAAAACAACTCAACAAGATATAATCCATTCCTAACATTGTAAGATTCATGTGATGGTATAAAATGTCCCATTGGGGCGTTATCTCCTCCATTATGTGCTAATATCATGTCATTGGAGAAACTACAAATTTAAAGAGATTTCAGAGACTTATAGAGACTTCAGAGTTTCATAAAGATTTTACATATTTTTGAGAAACAATGGATATTTTAGAAACTTGACATATTAGAGACATTAGAATATTAGACAGATTTTGCAGTATTAGAGATATTTTGTATATTTTAAAGAGAATACACTTTTAAAGTGTTATTTTTTAAAGACTATGGAACTTTTAAATTTGGAATGTTTATGTTGTAATACTATGATTAATATGAGATCTTTCCAGAGAACAATAAAGGAGAGGTTATAGCTTAGCAGTTTCAAGTTGACAAGGAATAAATTGTGCTGTCCAGCTTTGTGTCCACTTGACACAAGCTAGAGTAATTTTGAAGGAGAGAATCTCTCTCACCTGAGAAAATGTTCTTTATCCGATTGATTTGTGGGCAAGTCTGTAGAGTGTTTTCTTTCTATTTTTTATTAATTAAATTTATCCATTTATTTTACGTCCCAAACACAGTTTCCCCTCTCTCCACTGTTTCTATTCCTCCTCCTAACCCATCCCTATCCACTCCTCTGTTTCTGTTCAGAAAGTGTCAGACCTCCCATGGGCGTCAACAAAACACGGCACATCAAGTTGAAGTAGGACTTTTGGGTTTTTGTTTGTTTGTTTGTTTGTTTGTTTGTTTTAAAATAGAGTGTCTTTATGTAACAGCTTAGGCTGTACTGGAACTCACTTTGTAGACCAGGCTAGTCTCAGATTCACAAAGATCTGCCTTCCTCTGACTTTTGAGTGCTAGTATTAAAGGTGTGTGCCACCACCACACCATCCAACTTAATGTGTTTTCTTAATTTGTGATTGATATGGGAGGTCCCAGGATAATGCGTATGATGCCATCCCTTGGCAAGTGGTCCTAGGTTATATAAGAACACAGCTTGAGCAACTCAGGAGGAGCAATCCAGTAAGCAGCACTCCTCAATGTCTTCTGCAACCAGTTCCTGCTTCTAGGTTCCTGCCCTACCTGAACTCCTGCCCTGACTTGAAGATGTAAGATGAAATATACCCTTTCTTTCCCAAGTTGCTTTGGTTTATGGTGGTTATAACAACAATAAAAATCCTAAGATATCCTACCTCTTCATCATCCAATCACAAGTTTATAATTTTATGTTTAGAAAAATGATTACATTTCATGTTAACCTAAACTTCAAATAATGAAGGGCAAGAATATATGGAGCAACAACTGGAGACATAACCATTCAAAGTGCTAAGAATAACTTACAGTGAGGGCTCAATCATAGCTAGGACATCTTTGTCAACCCCATATGTACACTCATAATGTCCCAGGAAACATTGCCAAAGAGGTGACAGAAAAATACGTAAGGGCTACATGATGAGGAGAAATGTGGTAAAATGTCCTCTAGATATGACATTGCTATTGTACAGGTGAGCACACAGCAGCTGTGGTTATCTGTACAAGATTAAGCCTGAAAAAAATTCCAACTTGGGAGTGACCTTGAGTCCCCAAACTTAGCTGAAACTATCTTGGCTAATGATGGATGCTGGGGCAGGAAGAGGCACTTTTCTTTGGGGGCTGGCCATGCCCCAGTGTGTGACTCTACACCCATGTACTTATTAGCAGGACTAGCCAGACTCAGTGTGCTAACATTATAATAATTAATAATAATTGTGGTAGTTTGAATGTAATTGGACCCCATAAGCTCAATGGGAATGGCACTATTAAGAGGTATGGCATTGTTGGAGGAAGTTTGTCACTGTGGAGGAGGGCTTTGAGGTCTCCTTTGCTCAAGCTTTATTCAGTGTCACACTGAGACCACTTCCTGCTGTCTGTGAGTCAAGATGTAGGACTGTGAGATACTTCTCCAGCATCATGTCTTCCTGCAAGCCACCATATCACACCATGGTAATGGACTAAACCTCTGAAAATGTAAGCTGCTCCAATTAAATGTTTTCCTTCATGAGAGTTGCCGTGGTCGTGGTGTCTCTTCGCAGCAATAGAAACACTAAGATAATTTAATAATAATAATAATAGTAATAATAGTAGTAGTAGTAGTAGTAGTAGTAGTAGTAGTAGTAGTAGTAAACTAACCTTTTTGGGAAGGAGAAGAATAATGGGGACCTGGGGGGAAATCATATGGAAAGAATGAGGAAGTAGATACGATAAAAGCACATAAACTACATGTGCTATACTTTCAAAGAATAAAAAAATCATAAATATTATAGTAACTACTTTTTGGTTGCCAAAGGTCCTAATTATATGAAAGTAGTAAATCTTTTTAAATAGTTTCGCTTCTTAGAATATCCTTTTCCCTTGTACAGACCTTTTTTTCTTATTGAATTTCTTTTATTATTATAAGTTTCTTCAGAATGCTTTGTTAATATTATTGTCTGTCCATGAATACAAAGAACATGACTCCTAAAATATAATTTTAAACACTATAAGGAGCAATCCTGTAGACTGGCCCCTCCTACATCATTATAGGTTGATGATTAAGGTTAATCTTTACTCCCAATTTGGCAGTACAAGAAACAGACAAGCCCTGGAGTATATCTGTGAGGTATTTTCTACTTTAAGCTAATTGAGGGGGAAAATTGTTTGCATGTGTGGTTGTATGTATGTGTGCACTGTGTGTGCAGGTGCCCTGTCTGAGTAGAAAGGAACATGGATGGCTCTATGGCTATTCGAGTAAAAAATTTATTCCCTATTATTACAAATATTACAAATATGCCATCTTCTTATTTTATGTTTCAATAATTCTTTGGTCTTTCAATATTGAAAAACTAAAAAAAAAATTGTATTAAGTGATATGACAGCTCACCTCTTTGCTCATTCACTGCCAGGTCTTCACTAGCCATGTAGCACACTAAGTGGAGCAATTATTTGTACCTTCTGTCAGTAAATTGGAACTAAAGGTGATGTTTAATTATTCTATGTGATCAAAGAGTCTTTAGAGGAACAAATTCTAAAAGTCATACAAAAGTCGAGTGAGTTCGCCTGGATAGATGACTTGGCAGGTAGGAGTACTTCCTCCTCTTGCCAAGGGGTTCCATTCCCAGCACAAAGGTCATGTGGCTCCTAGAAGCCTTATAATGCCAGTTCCAAAGAATCCTGTGTTCTTTTCTGCTCACACAGGGCATCTGCACACACACATATAAGCACACATGCAAAAAAAATCTCAAAATAGTTATCAATATAGGACAAAACTACTTCCTAGTTACATATAAGAAAAGAAAGGAAAATGACTAATCCATAAACTTATGCTATTTTTGAATAGGAAAAAAATATGGTCAGAATCTCTGGGGTTAGAAAAGAATATACATGAAGACATGGCTGATAAGTATAGATACAAACACACAAACTGTGATGACTGTTCTTGGTTATCAACTTGACTGTATCTGGAATTAATCAAAACCAAACTGTCTGGGTACACCTGTGAGGCTTTTTTCCTTTATTAAATCATTTGAAATGGGAAGACCTGCTTCTAATCCATATCTTTGAGGTGAGATGATCCACCTTTGATCTGGACCAACCTTGTGTTGGCAGCCAGTATAAAGAACATGGAAGAAGAAAGCTTTTCCTCTTTGCCTGCTTGCCCTCACACTCACTAGCAAGTCCATTCCTTCACTGGCATTAGAGTATAACTCTTCTTTCTGTGAAAGGGTTGTTTAGCCCACAAAGAGGTCACAACCTACAGGTAACCCTTTATGGTTCTAGGGAAACTTAGTACACAAACCCACACACATTCTTTACACTCATGCATTCATTGTACTACCTGACAGATTTCACATTCCTGGTTTCAGAAAACCTTGCTTTATTTAGCATTCATATGAATGTCTTTTAGGTATCCTTTCCCAATTTCTGTAGTAACGCTTTCTTTACAAGTCTGCCACTGTGCCAACACAATGATGAATACATTTGGCTTTCTGTAGACTTTCATTTCTTATCCTACCTTCACATGACCTCATGCCATGAAAGAAATTTAGAAAAACTCCAGGTACACGCTGATGTTTTATTGATATTTCCTGTGCAATTTGGAATACTTGGAGTCTGACATTTCTTTTTAGTTTCATTTAATTCCACTGAACTAAGGGTTTATTATTTCAATCCTCTTTGTTTCTCATGTGGGAAGGTTTGCTATTGGATAGTTCCTACAAACACAACTTTCTAGTTTTTCGTTTTACATGTCTTCCAATAAAACATCAATAATTAGAAAAAGACACTATCAAATTTTTTAAGCAAAGAATTTGTGACTAAACAAGGTATAGAATAACTTTTAATAATTATATTTTAGTGTCTAACATTTTTCTCAAGGAATATATATTAGGAAAATTAAAGATATATGGTTAAAGTCTTTAACAAAAGTTAACATATTTTTTTAAATTGTTATTGTAAAATTACAGTTTTACTAATCAGCTTAAAACATGTCATGAAGAAAAGACAGACAAGAAGTCCTTACAAGGTAAATTCACCCTTTAACCTTAGAGGAAATCAGCTAATCTCTGTTCTATTTGAACTTCTTAGTAAACAAGAAAGCAGAATGGCTTATTATGCAGCATTTAGGCAGCTAATATTTATATAATTCTTTGTCACTCATATCTAAAACTATGTAATATAATTATTTTATCTCATATCAACTGGAAATATTTTAATTAAAGATTAAGTAATAATATTGCAGCTTGATTCAAAATCCACTTAATTAAAACTAGATTATTTGACTAATTGCTATATATAAAATTAATTTATCCTGTTTGACAAAATTATATCAATAAAATATAACAAATAATATTTCAAAATTAATTTTTCCTATTAACTAGATTATGTAAGACATTAATTTGATTATTTCAGTGACAGCATTTTGTTGAACAGAAAAGCATGAAGAGGAAATAGAATTTAACTGTACTACCATGACATACTTTAAAATTTCTCAAATTTCTTCTCATTTGGACTCACCATGAAGCTTCATACACATGTGTGTGCATCCATGTGTGCATGTATGCATGCTTATGTGTGTGTGTGCACCTATTTAACTTTGCATAACTAACATCAAAATATCTAAGAAATTAGTTTCATGGGAAAAAGACTAATTTGGGCTTCCAGCTTTAGAGATGTCAACCCGTAGTCCTTGAGTCCATTACTTCCGGGTTCCTGGTGAGGGAAAATAACAAGGATGTAGGTGTTCATGGTCAGAACTAGTCACACAACAGAGGACAGGAAGCAAATAGAAAGCAAAGCTTCAGCATCCAGGCATAACCTACAAAGTCGCTTCCCCTGTGATGTACTTCCTTTAGCTATGTCTGATAATTTAAAGTTTCTATCATCTTTCTAATATGATAGAAACTTTATGATACTTGCTGAGGACCAAGTTATTCTTTGTGGGACATTTCATATTTAACTATAACACCATCTATTACTAAGAATGGAGAAAATTACTTAAATACGTGTACTAATATATCATTTAAGGCTATGTTTATTCAATATATTTGTACTCTAGTTTAATGACTGATATCAATCTTTTCCCTGAATAATAAATACCTTTTTATAACGTATTCATCATTTTGTTGCTTAAATAGGGTACAATTTAATTCAGCAATCTTTGGGGATACTTTAAAAGTATTGCTTTACTAGAGCCAAACATCATGTTCACTGCAAATAATTTTAATAGATTCATAAAATAGTTCCCTGAAGTATCTCAAAAAAAGAAGATTTTAATGTTGTTATTGAAGATTCTTCAAATAGCCATGAATAATTAAAATGAATCAAGCTGCTTTATTTTGAATATTTGTTTTTTGGAGATTTTTTTCTAAATTATTAATGTTTCATTTGTTTTTATGATAGAAAATAAATCCATGCAAATTTTGATTTCAAGAAATTGCATCAAAGATGAAATATGAGAATCTGTGGATTTTATTCTAATGCTCCATACTCCTTTTACACCATTAGCTATGTACTGAAATAATAATAAATAGTCCTTTATTTCCACATGAAATGATGTGGGGTTATATTTGGAACTACAAATAATTCTCTACCAGTATCTTTAATATAACATATGGATAATTCAAATGAATGTTGAACATAAACAGCATTTGGCCACGAATATGCACAAGTGATTTCTTTCCTCAGAGAAATTTCACTTTGTGTAAGAGAAAGCCTGAAAGGATTTGCCCCCTTTAGTCGAAAACAGCACACAGGCAGTGCTTGGAAGGGCAGGGAGGATTGGTTATGCTCTGTGGAGGAGAAATTGTGTTTCATTTTAAAAAAAAGATTGTTCTCAGGGAGCACTGTTCGTCTTTCTGCTGAATAAAGCAGCTTGAATTTGTGATGAACACACATTAGAGCACATATCTCTTCTGTTGTCACTGAGATTCATGGGAACACTTGCTATTAACACAAATGGTAAGTAGACATATCAATTGCTTCATGTGAAGATTAAAATGTTCCTCTTCATTTGAACCCAATACATTATTGGTAATTACATTATGTGTCAATAATAATTACTCTCATTCTGTTTAACACTGCTGTTTAGAAACAAGCATCTTTTTCCACTACAAGGGTCATAAAAAAACATCAGGAACAACACAGGACGCTTCCTTTCAGAGCTTTGAGGGCTCAATCTAATAGCAGGAAGGTTTATTAATATATTCTGGTAGACAGCACTTGGATCTACTGCCAGCACATTAAAAATGGAACAAAATATTTATCACTTCTACACCACATGGAATATTTAATAGCTTCGTATTTTTCCATATATGAGTTTTTTTCTAATATTCAAATAATAATTTTTTTTAATTTCTACTTTTCTTGGCAGATTTATTCATTCATTTATTTATTATGTATACAGTGTCCTGTCTGCTTGTACACCTGCATGTCAGAAGAGAGCATCAGATTCCATTATAGATGGTTGTGAGTCACCTAATGTTTACTGGAAATTGAACTTAGGACCTCTGAAAGAGCAGTCAGTGCTCTTAACCTCAGAGCCATCTCTCCAGTCCTCCAATTAAAATTTTGTTCAAAGTCCTTTTGATTTAAAAATCATTGAATTTTGTTTTCCAACTTAAATTTTGTTTTTCATTTAAAATGTCATATTTTAAGGAAGGAATGAGTATGAGCAGGACCAATAGAGGGAGGTGGATAATGAGTATGATCAAAGTACATAATTCACGTAATTTAAAAGAAAACTATGTAGCAATGCTTTGTACAATTAATATATACCAAAAATCTACACCGTATTTCCAAGAATATTGCTAATAGAGTTTTCTTAAAAGAATGTGCCACTGAGAGAAAAAACAACTATTTGTCTGAGCCTGTGATAATTTACTTAAAATGATTTCTAATTCCATCAATTTTTTTACAAGCGTCATGATTTCATTTTTCTTTCCATTCATCTTATGATTGGCATATAGCCAGAGTCCATCTCTTAGCTGTTATGAATAATAAGCAATAAACAGAATAAATAAGCCTCTGTGTGGTAAGATATAGAGTCCATCAGATAGGAACCCAAATATGATAAGGCTGGGACATAAGGTAGCTCCATTTTTATCTTGCGGAATGTCTTCATAATGGCTTAATAAGATTAGATTCCCCTCAACAGCCAATAAAGGTTCTTCTTCTATCTCAGATTCACCAATGTTTGTTTCTTGATATTAGTCATATTAAGTGAAGTGAAACTGAATTTCTCTCAATTCTCTTAATTTTGATTTATCTGACTACTTAAGATTTTGTTCACTTGTAGAGATGTTTACTGGCCATTCGTATTTCTTCTTATAAGGAATTTTGTTCATTTTGTTGGTCTATTCGTTAATTAGCACAAATAGAGGGAGCAATGTTTCTGTAGTTGTTTATATATTGTGGATTTTAGCCCATGTGCAAGGTTTAGCTGTGGTGATATTATGTTCCCCAAAATATATCGTGCAACCTAATAAATTTATCTGGAGTCAGAGAACAGAACAGCCACTAGACAGACACAGAGGCCAGAAAATGGTGGCACTTACATCTTTAATCCTAGCCTTCTGGAGGCAGAGATCCATCTGGGTCTCTGAGTTCAAGGCTACATTGGAAACAGCCAGGCATGGTGAGTCATGCCTTTAATCCCAGGAAGTGATGGCAGAAAGCAGAAAGGTATATAAGGCGTGAAAACGAGGAACTAGCTGGTTAAGCTTTTAGGCTTTTGAGCAGCACAGTTCAGCTGAGAGGCATCCAGTCTGAGAAACAGGATCAGCTGAGGAACTGGCGAGGTGAGGTGGCTGTGGCCTGTTCTGTCTCTCTGATCTTCCAGCGTTCACCCCAGTACCTGGCTCTGGGTTTGATTTTATTAATAAGACTCTCTAAGATCCGTACTACATTAGCTGGCAGTGATGTTTTCCCATTCCATAGCCTGTCTCTTCACTCTGCTGAAGGCTTCCATTCTCTCTCTCTCTCTTTGTGTGTGTGTGTGTGTGTGTGTGTGTATGTGTGTGTGTGTGTGTGTGTTTGTGTGTGTGTGTGTGTGTGTGTGTGTGTGTGTGTGTGTGTGTGTGTGTAGTTCCTTAAACTAGAAAGGAGAATATTAGAAGGGAAAAATGAATAGGTCATAAAAAAGTTTGGGAAAAATATAATTTAAAAGAGGATAATAGAACACATGTGACATGAAAATAGAAGAAGAGTGGGGAGAAGCCCAACAATGTGCATGAAAAATCCCATAATTAAATCCATTCCTGTGTGTGTGTGTGTGTGTGTGTGTGTGTAGGGAGTAGCTGTATGTACATGAAAGAATGTTCTATCATAAGCTCCATTATTTTCTTCCCATTACTTAGCATACATGCTGAAAGTTTGATACAACCACTCTCTTGCTCTCATGAGGTTTTCCTTTTGCAGAGCCAAGTAAAACCATGATCTTATACATCCTGGGCAAACACTCTACAAGTCTGTGACTATTATTGCTTCTTTAAATATCAACCTCTCATGAAATTGACTTAAACAATACACCATTTCCATCTGGTGCTTCTTTTGGCACTTGTAAGTTCTCAAAAGGTTGCAGAGTTCCAAATGTTTTCATCAGAGAATGTGCCCATTAAATTGCTCCTGGGAGGACATATTCTTCTCTAGAGCTCCCTAATCTGCCTACTCCCAAGTAATATGTACCAAAGGTTTGGATTGTCCTTCTTAACTCATCAGAGAAGATAATAAATTCTTTATGTTTACCATTAGAACATCTCTTTCCTCCTTAAAGATAGCACTTTATTTTCTTTTCAAACAACTTAGTCACAGGGTATAATTTTGCACAACTAGCACAGGCTTGAAAAAACTCACCTTTTGTCTGAGTCTGCAGTTAGAGAAGGTGTGGACACAGGTACAAAACCAATGCAAAATGTTCAGAACAACAAATGTAGGTCATGATACGTGACTTTGTGTATGTTTTTATTGAGATAGAATTGCATCCCATCTTGTCCTCTCTTTTTGACCACCATTCCCCTCCCAGCTACCCCTTCCAAGCCCTTCCTGTGCTCCCAGTTCTCAGATTTCTAGTCCCTTTTTCCTTGATTATCACTGTTACAGGCATATTAGTCTCTCATGTCCTACATAGTTTCAGGTGACTAGTGTACACTAAGAAAATTGAGAAGACTTCATTTTTAATTTAAGAATGTTAGTGACAAAAGGTATTAGATTCAATTAAAACTCAATTACAAATTATGGGTCATATCAATTTAAATGTTTTTTGAATTTTACAACAATGAAAGCAATAGTTTTGGTAACTGATCACACATTTTCTTTATATCTCATTAATTGTGAAACCACATAATCCTGTAGAATAATATTTAATCTTAAATCGAGTCCATTTTGTACAAGTGACCCTATTCATATTGCTAAATGCAGATAATGATCAAACCAGAGATCTTGGAAAATTGGTATCAGACACAAAATTGTATGAGAATTCATAATTAAATTAAGAATATATTCTCTGTTCTTGGAGGTCAAGTTAGATATCCTTATCACTAGCTGTCCACTAACACAGAAGCATGAACTTTGAATGAGCCTTTGATGCAGGTTTTCCGATCAGATATTCACAACAGGAAAGCAGAATGATACCTTTGCACTCTACTGCTCTGTCTACAGCATCCACTATAGGAATTTCTTGCAGGCATCAAAGCACTTTCCAGAAAAAGAAAGGAGAAAGCAAGAACATGTTTTACAAAAAAAAAAAAAAA